>APFE031316587.1:68855-85191 GCA_000404065.3 Pinus taeda | reverse complement strand
CAGAACAGCTAAAGCTTCCATTGCTTGGGGTTTTGACTGGCAATTATCAATGTACAGGGTTCTACAGAGGCTTCACAGGCAGCTTTAATGGCGAATTACCCCGGGATTGCTTGAACTATGATAATACTTGAACAGAAAACAGGTTTGTGTGGACAATTGAGAAGGCAAGGGGGCGCCAGAGGCGAAATACCTGTTTTAATGGCGGACGAGCAGTTGCAGCGGTCGAACAGGTCGAATTGGGTATGGTTGAGTTGGCAGTGGACGCAGCAACAGTTGAGGCGGATGACTTTTGGATTTCGACTGTTGGAAGTCAAATTCGCCTTCAGCTGAGCTCCAGGTTAATCCGCAGCAAACATGGAAAAAGTGACAGTTTTTGGCCTTTTTTATGCATTTTGGGTGATTTGGCGCTTTTTTGTGATGACGTCATGCTGACGTCATGGTGGGTCCGAGGTACGGAGAGGGTGACGTGGCAGGTGACGTGGACGCCCAGGTGGCATGGCAGGGTGGCGGGCTGATACGGTGGCAGCGCTACGTGGAGGGCCACGGGGCGCGGGGGCGCGAAGGAGTGAGGTGACGTGGGTGTACGAGGGTGGCGGGAAATGGAGTGACGTCACGATGGCGTAGGGGTGACGTGGCGGCAGGGCGGTATGAGAAAGGCGGTAAGAGGTTTCCCCGGCAGGCCCCTGAGAGGTAAGTGGTTTGGAGGGGGGGGGCAGCGAACACCTTCCGCGCTTGACGCGTGGCGGGGGTACGGCAGTAATACCGCCAATCCCCCGGCCGTCAAAGCTCGAGCATGTCTGTGGGCGGATCGACCGCCCACCGTTGGATGGAGGGGCGGGAGATCCAACGGCTGGCGGTGATCGGGATGCGCCGGTGGGTTATTTCAGTGGGGGACCCGCCGGGAATTAAATAATAGGTTTAATAAATGAGCGCGGGGAGGGTAAAAACTATGGGTTTTTGGGTTTTGTCGGGTTTTCCGCCTGCGCCTATTTAATTCAAGATTTGTTTTTTAAACTTTAGGACAGTGGGTTTTTAGTGCGGAGAAAGGAAAAAGGGGTTTTTCAATTTTTTGCAGAAGGGTTATGGGTAAAAAGGGGTTTCCCATAGGATTTTCTTTGCACAGTGAGGGTTTAATGAGCAAGATAAGGTGGAATGAGAGGGGAAGCCTGGGAGGTTCATCAAAGTGACCAGGTGTCATCTTGATTCCTTTGATCAGAACCTATGGCTATAGCACCAGGGGAGGATATTTATAATCATTTTGGGGTTTATACACCGTGGTGTTTATAATAATAGGAGAAATGGGGTATAGGGAGCTAAGTAATAGAGTTAGTAGTTAATATGGAGAAAACACATGAATGAGGAGTAGTTCAAAATGAAAAATTTTGCACAAGAAATGTGGCTTTTTCAAACCATAAGAATGTTAAGCATCTGAAACTCTTAAGCCTTGTGCTACCTGGGGAGTGGAATTAGTAAGGAGTATTTTACAAATGAGGAACAGGGGAGTTAGTCATGCTCCAGTGCTTTTCTCCCTGAAGATATTCCAGCAGCTTTGACCTTTGAAGATACACTATTTCTGCAACCCCAGCTACCTACCCAACTAGATTTCCTAGCATTTTTTGTTCCTTCTTGGAGGGTGCACTTAGACTTGCAAACCCTTTGAATGCCTTTTCTTTTCATTGGCTTTTCCTTTCATTTCCTATCTAATGCAACCCTTATTCCTTCCAAGGTCCCAGATTAGACAGTTGGGAACCTTTGTTTCTCTGCCTATCTACTGATCTGCCAAGATTAAACAGTTTGGACAGATATCATTCTCTATTCTACAACAAATAAATTGAAAGCATGGCATGGTCCCGATTAGACTGTTGGGCCGTCCATCAAGAGTAAGTTCATGTAGAAACTGAGACAGGCATTAGTCCTTTCTGAGGAAATATGTGATCTTTGCATCATCAAAGCAGAGCATATTTGGACCTTTGATCTCCAATCATGAAATATGAAACCTATTGGTATAGGTATCTAACAGATAGACCTGGAGTCATTAGGATTTCTAGGGTGGGTGTAAGTATGTTCTAACTGGTGTGAAAAGGGTAAGTGAATTTGGCTGATGTGCGATTTTCAACCAAAGGTGACTCGAAACTATTGTCGAGTAAAATGACATGAAAATATGGGTGGGAAGATTTTTCCTAAAAACAAATCTTTTCAAACTTGCCAAAAGAATATGAAGGTGGTTTGGATGTATATACAGAGAGATGGGTGCCCCATAAAAATTGTGACTTGCATGATGATGGAGGTAAGGTGTGTTGTGTAGAGAGTGAGGGTCCCATTGGTTGGTCTTGGTGTGGGGTTGGTGAGGCGGATGAAGTGATACAAATGAGCTATTATAATATGGGTGGATGATAGGCCCAGTGTAGGATGCAATGGTACATGTAGTTCAATCCATCTGTGATAAAGGATGGCAGCCTGGAAGTAGGGGAATAAATCAAAGAGAAAATAAGAGAAGTATGAATCTAATATTTGATACATTTGTGTAAAATGACTCCTGGGCTTGGGAGGGAGAACATGGATACCAATATTGTGAAGGGGACTATGAAATGGGGGAATCCATGTAGTTGGGGGTCTATCGACCATGTGGATGCTTACCATGTGTAAGTAGAAGGTGATGGTAAGCGTGGTCGAGATGGTGAGCCCTATGGTTAACTTTAGAGGTGTGATAATAGGATATTCAATGTGGTGGAGGAAGCCTATCATGTTGAGTGGAGGATGATACCTTAACTGTCAATTTCCAGTAGGGGAATGAGCTTTCTATGAAGGTGTTGATATCCTGCAACTTTGAAAGCCAATACCTCAAGCTAAAAATCCATCTATCAAAATATGCAAATTGGAAAAAAAGATGTATCAAAAATAGCAGAAGGTGCATCAGATGGGTTCTCTGAATGAGTGAAGCTAACATTTTTTTTCCTAACTAGATAAGCATCATGCCATATGTCAGTGTGTTAATCCATGATCAAAGCACTGATACCGGGCATCTCAAAATTTATCCACACAGAAATGTCCCTATATTCTAGACATAGGGCTTTGTAGTATGTTACTTCTTCTGGGAAGCATGCTACCCCCAGCGAGATCTCTTCAATAGTGTCATGTTTGATTGAAATATCAACCTTAATGGTAGGTGAGGTATTTGACATGTTCACCTCCTTAAATGCATCTAGTGTTGGGATGGGGATTTTAGGCTGATCTACTTGTCTTAGGGTAGGAAGTCCTTTGTTTCTACTATGCAAATGTTATGAGGTCATGCCTCAGTAGGTGAGAATGTTTTCTCTGGTAAGAAGAAAGAATGGTGATGTATGAAATCCCAAGGGAAATCCTATTCCATCATGGTGACTAAAGTATCTTTTTCTGAGTGAAAAATATTATCTAATGTTGAATTGGGTTGCACAAGGTTGTGAGGGCAGATTTCATGCCTAGCTGCATTGGTCAACAAACAAGAATATGATTTGGTGGTTGAGTCATAGAACCTAGCGAAGTTAACAATGTGTGACTAGAATTATTTTGAGAATTCCTTCTACAGGGGTTCTGATGTTGTTGGAAGTGTTCCTGTTGGGTATTCACCACTCCTTGATGGGGGAAGGGATGTTGCATTACTACGGGTTGCTAGTTTTCCCCCTCTTCCCCCCACTATCATGTATCCTTTTCAACTTAGGGAGTTGAGGACAATGATGGGTATAATGACCATATTACCCATAGATGGTGGAGGAATGATTTTTACATAGACCTGTGTTCGTTTTTTCCTCTATGAGTTGCTATTGGTCTGACCCTGGTTTTGATTGTGGTTGGGGTTGCCCATAGCTAGTGCTTGTGGGGGTTGTTGCTGATTTTTTCCCCCTTGTCCAATCTCTACCTTAGACTTTTTCTTAGCAACATTAGGTGGATTTGTTGTATTCACCTCATTAAATGACGATTGTTGTTGAGCACGACAAGGTTACACTAGATTAATCCATACATTATTTTGCACTGGTGGGCTTCCCTGTTGTTGTGCGGGGAAAGGAGAATATTGATTTCCTTGCCCCTAATTGGTATATGGATTATGGGAAGAGGGAATTTCTTCCATGTTCCTAGAGGGGTATTGGTTTCCCTGAGGGGGATGGTATGGGCCTCCATGCAGGGGATGATATTGGTTAACCCTACTAATCATATTCTGGATCAGCATGGGTTGACCAAGGTAGTATCCTCTATGTTGTAGTGGTGGTGTGTTTTTCATAGCATCAAATGCTTTTCCACTGAGTGAGTATCTAGGGTAATGGTGGGTGTTGTTCGGTTGGTTTTGGGATATGGATCCAATCAATCCATCCACAACATTATATGTTCCTAGTGTCTTTGGTTTAAAAGGTTGTAGGTAGGGGGAATCTGGAAGAAAATGATAAAGGTATCCATAGTATGTGTAGATAAGCTCTAGTTCCTGATATTTACTGATGACCTCTTCCTCATTTTGTGGTTTTGAATTAGCCATATCTTTATAAAAATCTGACATAAGAGATCTCAGAAAAATATCAAGGAGGATTTTTTCTTCCAAATTAGCTTTACACAATCTTCGGCATTTCCACCATTCATGGATATGGTCTGATATGTCCACACTAGACATCTCTTTGAAATTAATAAGGAGTTCTAGGGCTAAATCCTGTAGGATTGGGAGCTGAAAAAATGTGAGGAAAGCAGTGACTATGGAGCCAAAGTTTTCATGCATACCGAAGCATTGACCTATGTACCATTTGTCATGTCCCCGTAAGGGTGCGTTGAAATAAATGTAGAAAAATAGTATCTTCTGTTATGCTATTAGAGGAACACCATAGGTGAAAGGTCATGACATGATTTCCAGGATATTATCCTTATTTACCTTCGATTTTTGGAACATATGAAAGTAATTTGGTATACATGGGTGGAAAATTGGGGCCATGTGTTATAGGGTCATTAGTTAACTTGCTTAAATCAGGTAGATTTAAGAAAGCTAAAAATGGGACCTGAAATTTTCTCATCATCACAAAATGATTTTGAACAATTATATATAAAGGGATCCCCTGCAGGTAAGCATGATGAGAACTACCATGATGGGTGTCTCATGGAATTTGCGGAGGAGTGGTTCGTAGGCTCCCCAAAGGGGTAGTGTGTGGGGTCATGAAAGTTTTTCTTTGAGAGGGAGGGGTCTCGAGAAAAGTTTCAATGATAAAGGAATATCCTATAATGGTGGCTATGTGACGTCCTCTACGCCTAAATGGTAAGATGCCAGGCCCCACCTCCTTGTAATGGGGGGGAGGTTTAGAAAACATCTAGGTCGACGGGGAATCGTGGGGTCCCCTATGGTGTCGAGTAGCGTGATTGCTACTTTATGTGTTTGATGGAAGAGGATAAATATCAATGGAATAAAATCACATACATAAAACAAAGCGAAAATAAAATGGTTACTTTCCTTTTACAATTAAGCTATGTGATCAATCAAACAAATAATGGTTTTCATTTGCTGTGCATGATAAAAGGTCCTATGCAGACCTAATCATCCTTTCCACTGTCAAAATAACTGGGCATTGAAAATATATCTTTTGATGGGTATTGGGGCAATGTCTTGAAAGAATTGGCGACACTTTCCAGCAATCGAAGAATCAACCAAGGTAATGAAATGAGGTTCACGTGCTTCCCACGCTTTTGCCTATAGGGAAAGGATGCGCTAGATTTTGGCCACTAAAGTACCTTCACCCCACATGAGCATTCAAGTCTTTAGATTCTTGGTATTCAGTTACTAGTATCAAGCACTAGACAGGTTAGGTAGCCCCAAATGGTACCACATGCACTAGACCTAATCTGAACCCCCTCTGAATTAGGTCTCTTCCATGCTCAAGTATTATTTTTAGTGGGATGTTTGAAGGATTTTAAGCACCTTAAAAGACAACTCTATGTTTTATTGATGTAACATGACCATGGTGGCTTATGGGATGCCCACCCCCAATGGTCTTAACCTGAGCTATAAATTTTTTGGTGGCCCCTGTGGGGAGACTTAGTTGGTTCAAGTTATGGTTTTTTTAATGAGTCTTTATTCACTTCAGGAGTGATTTGTAAGCTAAAATAAACTAAGTATCAAAATCTCTATAATCTAGATGCCTTCTAATACAAATTTTATAGATGCTCAGTTGTAAGCGAACATACAAAGTGTGGTAAGATGCGAATATCTAGTGATCTTTTCCAATATCCTTTTAATTACACTAAGTTTTGATTGTTTCTTGCATTGAAAAGAAATATGGTGTGGATAATGGGCCACTTACTATTTTCCTTTTTAAACTATGTGAATTTCAACAAGGGAGATGGATCTTCAAGTTCTTTAAGAAATTTATGCAAACCTAGGTTCGTCTAAGAGATGCAAGGGAAGTAGAGATTGCTGTAATAATTACAAGGTGAGGAAAACTCCCTAAAGGCCACTAATCACCTGAAAAATGTGAAATTACAAGGTGTTTTCTCTTTTCTGGAAAACTGTGCGGGTTTCATAGTGCGACAGTCCATCTGTCATGGGAAAATCCACAGAGTGTGCATCTGTTAGACGAAAAGCCGCGTGGTCAACAAAAAGTTGTAAATTAACAAGCTTCTCTGCCCACCATAGGTTCATTGGGTCCTCTAAAAATTCTAGAGAGGTACTAAACACCTTGTAGGTTGACTATGCAGAGAGAAGATCCTACAAACAAAACCATTATATTAAAGAAAATACCACGCTATGGTCGTCATTCCCGTGGTAGTGTTTTTGTGGTGATGATGTACCAAAACACAACTCCTTAGCGATTGGTTGTTCTCTGCAAAGGATCACGGATAGAATTGGTGCTATCAATGAAGAGACTTAGATAAAAAAAGCATTGCAAATAGTGAAAACAATGCATATACAAACATAATCTAAAACAAAGAGATAAATACACAAACAATGCTCAACGGAGCAAACAAGTCAACAAAGTAATGGAAAAATCTCCCTTTATTGACTGCTGATGGTAGAATTTCAATACAATAGATGAATCTTAAACACTCGAATAGAATTCTTTGAGCTATGGTGCTCAAAACTCCTTAGCAAGGAGGTTCTTTTCTTCAATATCTTTGCAATATTATCCTCTCTCTCAAAGAAGTATGAAGACTCTTCAATGGTGGACTCTTCTCCTCTCACTAAGATTATCGATTTCTTAGAAGCAATATAGCCAGTGTGCTAGTGCTCTTAATTTCATTGGCTTCAACAATAGAATGTTGGTTTTATCTGATAGAAATTTGGCCAGCATAACATTGTCTCTTCTTTTGGTTCTCCCTTGGCTTGTTTATATATGAAATTTTGAACCCATCTTCCCTCTCTTGGTTCAAGAATGATAGTGACTCAAGAGTAGGACAAGATGATTCCATAAAGGGCTGCATATACTTAGGGCAACTCTAGGTCAGATATCCTTGACTGGAAATGTCAGGGAATCCTCCCTCAATTGTGGGAAGTGGCCCTGATGAAATTTTCCTCGACCGTGTTACTTTCATAGAAAAATCCACACTGTCACACCTTTCGCCTTATTTACTGGTGCACGTTCCAAATTGTTCCTTAATAACCTTAGGAAAGGCTAAATTTTTTGAACTTCCATAATTTTTTTAGTTGGAAAATATTTATTTGTACTTTCTATTATAAAACCTTAATTGTCTTTTATAGTGTACGATTAGACAACCTTAGCTATTCAACCTCTTGTAAAGGGTATATATAAAGAAATCTTTGACCTTATTTGGCACCCCATCATCTCAAGTTCTATATTCTATAAGAAGCATGAAAAAGAAGAGCGAAGGATAAGATATCAAGGAGAGAAACATTAGCAAAGGAAAGAAGACGTGTTTTTGGGCATTCTGTCTAACACATGCACGTTTTAGGAGTAGCTATAGGGGCTGAAGTTTTTGAAGTAACTGTAGGTTAGAACTTCTATTGCAAGGGGTCCAAAATTATAAGTTGACTTGGTTTGACTTGGACCTAATTGAAATATCTCTTTGGAGGGTTGAATTAGTGCTATAGGAGGACTTGAGCTATGGTTCTTGGTCTCGATTCTCTCATTTGAAGTAGATTATATAAGAAGACAAGAATTTTGTTGGGCTTTACCCTTGGAGGGGTTTTTTCCTAGCTTGGAGCCTAATTTTTGTGTCTATTGTTTTACTATTTCGCTCTTGATAATTGTTTGATGAAGAAGATATAATAAAGAAAAAACATAAGAAGATAAATAAAGTTCACAAGAAATTATTAAGGTTAAGGAAAATCATAATTAATAACTGTCATTGTAGCATATTCCAACATGGTATTAGAGCTAAGGCAAACAAGAGAAGGTAGTTGGAAAGATCATCTTGCAGGTAAAATAATGTTTGCTAAGGGGAAGCATTTGTAGAAGGCACAAGGAAAGAATAATAAGGCCTATTGGTCTAGAAAAAGAGGACTACATCAAGCTCTCATCAAAGGAAGGCCTGAAGAGGCAAATTTCAAGAAGGTTGTCGATCTCTCTTGGAAGAAGACTAATTCAAAGGCTCATTGAAGACATCCTTTAAGGAAGCATCAAAGAATCTTGGTATCATTCATCACTCTTGTAAGCTATTGTTGGAGAAATCCTAGGAAATATCTTTCAAGGACATCAATGAATTCGCTTTGAAGATCTTGAAGGCATCAAGATAGTTGGGGAAGGAAATATTCTTGGTAGAAAAGTAAGTATCATATTACTCTATGTATAAATATAAAGGTCATATGGGTTATTTCTACAAGGAAATAAATAAACTCGTTATATTAAGAAATTTCCCCAACATGGAAGAAAATGATTAACTTGTAACTTATAGAACATGAAGTAATGGAATATGTTCTTGATGAAGTTATAGAACCTAGTAAAGGCAAGACTCAAGAGCTAGTAAAATACAAGAAAGGGAAAGTAAGGGCACAAAGTATCATTGTTGAATCCATTAAGGATCATATATTTCCCTTTTTCGCCAATATGAAGGTTTATAATGTTATGTATGACAAAATCACATCGACCATAAAGATGTCTTTGAGAAATAAGCTATATAAAATGAAGAAATCAAAGGATGAGGATATGGGCTCATTTCTAGTGAATATATATCAAATAAGACATCAGTTATAGGGGCTTGGGGAAACAATTTTTTATTATGAAATGGCCATATGTGTATTGAATGCTTTACCACAAGAATGGAGAAAATTTGTAACAAGCATCTACTCTAAGAAATACTTAGCTCCTTTTGATGAGTTTTGGACTCAATGCATCTTGGAAGAAACTAGAATCAAGGAAAATGATGATGTTGAGTCAATTGAATAGTCTCAAGCCTTTGTTGCAAGGACAAGGAAGCTAAAGAAGGGAAGGTTTAGAAATTCCAAGAAGAAGCCAAATATGTCTAAGGTTCAATGCTTTGGGAGTAATGAATATGGGCACTTTAAGAGGGATTTTCCAAACAATCATAAAAAAAAATAAAGGAAAGAAGTGAATCTCACTGTTAGGAACGGGATCCCCCAAGGACAGATTTGGGGCTAAAAGCCCATGTTTTGGGTCGAATTTTGTAATAAAATTGTAAAGTCTCCGCATTTTATGGTTGCGGAGTGTGAAGGTGTCATGAGTCATAGAGGGTTGTCCTCCGTTATTTTTGTAAAGTAAAGTCGGCTGTAAAAGATCTACCCATGGTCTGCGGACCATGGGATTGTATAAAAAGGGCTAAGTAAGTAAGCTCAAAGCAAGTTTGAAAAGTTAGATAACCATATCTTTGAAGTAAGAAGTCTAAGTTTCGGGTCATAGCATAGGTAGAGGCTCTGCAACTGAGTGCACAGAGGCCTAGGATAGAAGTCTGTAGCTGAGTGCGCAAACCCCTATAGTTGTGTGCGCCGGGTGGATAGAGTCTGTAATCATTTGAAGATATCAATAAAAAGAGAAGCATTCTACTAATTCTGTGTCTTTGTACCCTGTTAATGCATATTGACATTTTATGTATGAATTTAATTTATAATTCTTATATGATGTGTGAATGTATGTAATTATGTTGGCTAAGTGAACGCAAGTAAGAACATCTGTTTTCGCGGTGCTAACTATGATTGTTTAATAAGATAAGTAAGACAGGTAAACTAGATTGGGAATCTGCACGACATGCTACCCTAGCAGTGCGAAAGTACCTGAGCCACAAGTTAGGGCTACGTGAAGTTCAATCGTACTTTTTCACAGAGGTACTAAAGGCCGGAATAAAGGGCTAGTCTGGCAAGCCCTAAAACTAGGTGACCTGCGCAAAAGCAGGAATAGAAGGAATAAGCTAACATCACGATCATCTCATGGTGCATAAAATTGGTTCCAGCATCCCCCCATACTACTTTGGGTGAGACTTCGGTCTGCATTCCATGGGTTGATGCCAAAAGGGCCAGTGGTGTAGCGATTTGTTTGGCTAACTAACGTTGAACCTGGGTCAGGCCCCTCCAAGCCAGCAAATGGTTCCGTTGCTGGGACCGGAATCTACATAAGACATGTGTGATGTCAAATCATTGGAATCCAACTAAGAAAAAGATTGGAGACTAGTTGGATAGGAAGATCCACGAATTCGTGGTGCAGGAGAATAGAAACTGCAACTGACAAAGGAACAGTGGCTGGACAGGTACCTATATACAGAGATCCATGAGATCTTCTTCTGTTAATTTCCGGTTGAGCTATACGAGTGGATCGCGAAGATAGAAAATAGCTAAGGAAGGTGGAGACTTGACGGTCCTATTCTTTGGACCCTAGAGCTAGTACAAAGATTGGAAGCATCTGAGGATAAGATCGCCCGCACTATCAATCATTGGCTCGATCACGTCATAGGAGGATTTGTAATTGAATTTGCGATCGACACCTCAGTCAAATACAACGAGGTGAAGCGGCGCTTTTAAAATTTCCATGAGGTAAGTACTTGAAATCTTTGAATACCTGGATTAAAATGTTATTATGCAAAAAATGGGTTATGCAGCTACCTTGATGTTTGGAGCTATGCGAAGTGGAAAAATTTATAGCAACGAGGGAAAAAAGGGTCCTAAATATAGTCCATTAATTTCACCTCCACGAGGTGATGAAGAGGGAATAGCGGAGGCTTCTCCGCGAAGTACTATTCAATTAACAAGACAAGGATTCCCGTGACTACCACCTCCACCCACGCCACCCTCAACTTCACCACCATCACCTGTGACTTCACCCGTACCATCTCCGCCTTGACTACAGTTCAGCATGGAAAATTCAGTGAAGCTGCCTTTGTTCAAAGGCTTGGGAAGTAAGGACCCATACCAGTTCTAGTTCACCGTGAAAGCTGTATGGGAAGCTCAGGACGTTATAGATGATCACATGAAGAAGGAAACATTGGTTAGTGCTCTACAGGATCACGTGCTAACCTGGTACATCAAGTACTCTAATGATAACCCAAATGATGGAGTAGTAGACATTGAGACCACACTAAACAAAGAAACAAATAGGCCTAAATCAGAGGCATAGTCGATTGTGGGGTGCAAGGAAATCACGATGCAACTAGGCGAGACCCCTTGGGAACTAGATCAGAGGTTGAAGTGTAAAATCCATGAAGCTAATATGAACTTAACAGATGGAAAACACCGCGAATGGTTCATGGCTTCGCTGCTACAAAACTTAAAGGTTGCGCTGTCACAACAGAAGATAATGACTCAGGCAGAGGCATTGGAGATTACAATGAGACTGCATGAAACATCGATGAAAGATCCTAACATAGGGGTTGAGCAGATCCATGCGCAGTTGAAAAATCTTTGCCTCGAGATGCAAAGTTTGAAGTAGGACAGAACAGTTTGACTAGAGGTGCACAAAGAGGTATGGGGGCTGAAATGCAAGGGTTAGGGGCATGGCAAAAACCATTTCCCGGTCTTTGCAAACTATTTTGTAGTTTTAGGACCCATGCCTTTGAGGCCAGAAGCTTAGGCAGGACCAAGCACGGGGGGTGCATTGTGGTGCACTCTATGTCAAGTAGCAAGAAAACATGCCACAAATAACTGTCATTTGCTGCAAAAGCTTGTACAAAACCCACAACAACTATTCTGCATATTTTGTAGGTTGGTAGGGCATGATGAGTGCAATTACAGAAGCTATGAATTGATGATGGATAAAACACCTGCCTATAGGGTACAGGCAAAAACGCAACCCCTTAACTAGAGTGTGGGGATGGCGTGAATAGGCCTTCAGGGGCACGGACGAGGCCGAGGCGGAGGAGGACCTAGCAGAGGTCAGGGACAGCTGATTTGCTACAATTGTAGAGGACCAGGACACTATGCCCGTGATTGTACTAACCCAACACATCCATCATGCAAGTATTGCACTCTGTTTGATCATGAAACGAAAGATTGTCCTACATTGATAGCAAAGATACGTGACAAAGGGGCACTACTACCTTAGCTGACTCAGAACTTGCAAATGATAAGGTTTGAGCTACACGAAGAAGATCTGAACATGAATATAATGCTTCGAAGTGGAATCGCAATAGGAGATGACAAGGGGAAACAACCCAAAGAAAGCACATGGGTTTGCAAAGCTCTGGTGAAGAAGGCTAAGTTCAACTTGGAGCACGCACATGAAACATTCATGGAAGTGAAGAAGAGCTTCATTAAGGCCTCCACCTTAGGGAGAAAGGATATGCCTGATCAGGAAATGGACCCTTCTATGCTCACAACCTTCTTAGATACCTGCATGAAGTTATTGTGCAATAGCAAGGCTGTGAAGGGGTTCCAGGAGCTTATAAACAAATGCGCCAGAGACACTCTAGGTGAGATGCATGTGGTACGAAAGATTGGTAAGCATTAAACAAGTAGAGGATGAGAGATGAGACTAACCACGCAGGTACAAGAGTATGAAATGGATCAGGTTATTTTGGACCTGGGGTCAGACGCGAACGTCCTACTGAAGCAGACTTGGGAGCGGATGGGGAGACCCGCACTGCAGTGGTCTCCGATTCAGCTAAGGATGGTGAACCAGCAGAAGATCATCCCCATGGGGCCGCTGAAACGGGTGACTGTAGATATTGAAGGTGCGAGTGTGCTAGATGACTTTGAAGTAATAGAAATTGTGGATGATAGCAACCCTTATCTTGCACTCCTTGGCATTGATTGGGCTACTGATATGAACAGGGTAATCAATCTAAAGAAGTGAAAGATGATATTTGAGAAGAAATTGCTCTGCTTAGTAGTACCCCTAGATCCTGTAGAGGGATCATGCTATACTAAACTAGTCCATGATTATGAGAGCAATGATGATCTAGAATGTATCTATAAGATAATAGTGTGAGACCAATATTGGGTGAATCCAACAGTGGATGGAAAAATTACATGGGATTGCAAGATTTCTTGCACCTCAGAATATGATGAAGAATTAGAGTGCTGGAAGAATCGGTTACATGAAGTAACTACACTAAGATGCAACATAATGATCCGGTCATTGTGCTGTGTGTCGTTAGAGGTAAGAAGCCTACCCACTTATGATGGCCTGAATGACGTAGATATTTTTTTGGATGCATTTGAGAGGGAGGTACTAGAGAAGTTGCACTTCCAGGCGTTGGACTGGGCACTGTGCGCTACGCCCACAAGATTGTGGGGTATGCATAAGGGAAGCTTTGATGATTGGTACGAATGTATGAGGATGATGAGAACATGACTTGGGAAGCTGAAGGTACAAATAATATACAAATATGATGGGTAGGATGATTCGTTGCACACTTGGCCAAATGGGCTTAGTCTTATGTAGAGAAGCCCCAACCTAAATGGGTGTACTTGCCCTATCACACCCTAGATGTCATCCTGATGAACTGGTATGTAGAAATAGAGCTCTTCCATGGTACAATTGAATGGGATATTCTACACGAAGGATTCATAATGACATTCATCTTTGAATATAGGTTTGACTTTGTTGACGAGGCGCTACAAGAGGTGAAGGCAATAATCTTTAGGATATCGCAGGATCCTTTGGACCTGATTCAGCCTAATTGGGCTAATCAGTTGAGTCATGCACTAGAATGATATAACATAACCACTGAAGAAGAGGATGGGGATCCATGAAAAAATCACATCCCTGAAACAAAGGGTCACCGCAAGGTTGAAGGACCACAGATTGAGAATCCTGATATAATCGCACCACTAAAAACGAAACAGGTAAACATTGGTATAGAGGCAGAGCCCAAATTCAAGAAGATTGGAGATGACTGGGATGATGCAACAATGGATAAGGTCATTGAATTGCTCCATGAATACCAGGATTTATTCCCTACCACGTTCATGGATCTAGAGGGGATAATCGGAGACCTAGGTGTTATGAAGATCACGTTGAAGCCCGATGTGAAGCTGGTTAAGAAAATACCTTACCATCTCAATGAGAAGTATAAGAAGAAGGTCCACTTAGAGCTAGACAAGATGCTCATGGCAGACATCATTGAGCCTGTGGAAGAATCTGACTGGGTAATCCCAATGGTGGTACAGGAAAAGAAGCAGAAGGATGAAATAAGGATATGCATGGATCTCAGAAAGTTGAATGATGCTTTCGTACATGATCCTTTCCTGACTCCATTCACTGATGAAGTGTTGGACAATGTAGGTGGCTAGGAAGCATATTCCTTCAGTCATGGGTTCTCTGGGTACCATAAGATAAAAAACGCACTAGATTATAGGAGTAAGATGAACTTCATGACTGAGTGGGGTTGTTTTCAGTACATTGTAATGCCATCTAGAATAAAGAATGCACCTGCGATTTTCTCACGCATAGTTGTTTTGGCATTCAAGGAATTTATTCATAAGTTTATGGAAGTATACTTCAATGATTGGACTATGTTTGGGTTGGTGAAACGTCATTTCAACAGTCTACGCTTGATGCTAAATACTTGTCGAAGATACCATATCATGCTCAATCTGAAGAAGTGCCTGTTTTGTGTTCCTTTTGGGACCCTGCTGGGTCATGTGGTTTGCAAAGAGGGACTGATGGTAGATCCTGTGAAGATCATAGTGATACTAAACTTTGAAGCGCTGAGGAGTGTGAAATAGCTGCACGCTACCCTATGACATACATATATTACAGAAAGTTTATCAAAGGCTATGCCTATATCACCACGCCTATGGGGAAGTTGTTGAAGAAGGATGTCACATTCTGCTGGAACACAGACTGTAAGAAGAGCTTGGATGTATTGAAAGAAAATATGGTCACCACACCGATTTTAGTATTCCCATATTGGAAGAAGGAGTTTCATGTAAATGTCGACGCGTCATGTGTAGCACTGGGAGCAGTACTGACATGGGCTAGCAGAGGAGACTTGAACCATCCTATCACGTTCACAAGCAAAAGGTTATCCAAGGCGGATAAGAACTATTCCACCACTGAGCGTGAAGGGTTAGCTATGGTATATGCACTCCAAAAGTTTAGAAACTACTTGTTGGGTGGCCATTTTTAGATATATATAGATCAATCCACGCTAAAATACTTGGTCAATAAGCCTGTGTTGAGGAGGAGAATCTACAGGTGGTTGCTATTGTTCCAGGAGTATGATTTTGAAGTTATTGTGAAGCTTGGATGACTGAACACGGGGCCAGACCATCTGTTACCCATCAAAACATGGGAAGAGCCCACTAATTTGGAGGAGGAATTTCCTGACACACAGCTATTTGTAGTGCATGTCGCGGATGGTCATTTTGAGGATATAATACACTTCCTATTTGTTGGAAATAATACTGAGAGGGGGGGGGGGAATCAGATATCAAATCAATAAAACTTTTCCATTTCCATACTTAGATACATATACGCTACTTCAAGAACCAGAAACCTGCGTGTATATGCTTCTGCGTTTGGACCAACCTGCGTATACGCAGTTTTAATTCACGAAACTCTGTCTAATGCAACTAGCGTATATCCAGAATACTTATGATTCAGTGAATCCAGTAAATGTTGATCTTTAGTTAGTGCATCAGAACTTCATTAACCAAATGTACAATAAACAGGTGTAGTAGAACAGAGCAGATCATCACACACAAGAAGCACACATGAACACCGTGATATAAGGTGGAAACCTAATGTGGGTGAAAACCACCTACTGCAAGTCGTCTCTATCTTCTTTTAATAAGAAACTTCTTTTACAATAGTTTTGTACTGGTGTAGTCTTATACCAGTACACAGTTTTCTACCTACAGAAGGCTACAACCTTCTCTCGTTCTCTAGACTCTCCTGGAAGGGAGCTACAACCCCCTTAGCTTTTGTACTAGCCGATCCACTTACTAGTATGTAGGTGCTGGCCTACTGAAATGCTCCAACCTTTACTC
>APFE031316587.1:45263-66894 GCA_000404065.3 Pinus taeda | reverse complement strand
ACTCATACATACATCCATCTCTCAACCAAGTGAGGATATACAAATATTGACTCATCCACCCAACCAAGTGGGCTTACACCAAAAGTTTACTCATGATAAACAAGTACATTACATCATTCATACCAATCATAGTGGGGAAACCAACATAGGCCGTTACATGACCTTGATAATAAAATAAATACATGATTGAAATATTTCATCATCCTTCCTATGCATAGAGGGGGTACAAATTACATCAGAGGAGATTTCATCAAATGACTACAATAGATAGAGACACACTATTACATCATGAGTCTTGATATGACCTTTACATGAGACCAAACATCTAAATAAGACCATGATAGTCATCAGCACAATGTATGATCTGCTCCATAAGCATTTGTGAACAACATCTAGACCAACAATCATGTTCTCCCTATGTACCTGATCCATCTGTGCCAGATGGTCTCTGTCAGACTCTTCTCATCTTGATTTTGGCCCACTGATTTCCTTCAAATCATCATATACGTGACTGTATCCACATAAACATGCGTATATACGCGGATCCTCCTTATGAAACTCACATATACAACCACTTCCAGATCAGTACCCTGTAAATGTCCTATAACCAGGCATGATATCAACTCATCCTTTTGGACAGAATTCTGCATATGACATACATAATCATTCACATTATATCATATGTGAAAAACATCATAGCCATTTCATCAACATCAAGATCTACATGATCCAAATATCATCACATGGGAACATCTACATCAATCAACATATGTAAGTATCAACCTATCATCATATGGGTAAGAACTCATCATCATCATATCTCCAACAATGCAACTCCATGTATCCAACACTATATATCTAGAGCTCAAGACAAGACTTCTTGATATCATTAACAACAACAATCCTCATCCATATGAGTGCCAAGAAATTATAGGAATCATGCATCATAACTGTATTATATGATCTTTATGCATATGAAAACAACAACATATGAGTGACTCATCATCAAGCTTTGTACTACTCCTTATCCATATGAAGATCACCATGTAAGCACCATACATGCATCATCAGAGAATCAACCACAAATCTGATCAACTATGTATTATTGACAAGTCATAACCATAGCAAGATGTATCATTAAGCCATATAAGCATCATCACCAAGTACCACTAACCATAATGCCAACAATGTAGCATTAGAAGATTATCTACTCCCCCTGAACCTATGCCATCTTGTTTACTATCAAATCTGATCATGCATATATCAGCAGGAAGTATTAAGGCATTATCATCATCAAGTTAGGATCAAAAACACTTCTAAACATCATACAAGTATCAAGACATTTCCTCACATCATCAACATATTGTAACCATTATCAAACAGAACAAATAATGGAATGAATCATATCAGACCCTTTTTCTGAGCCTGTCCCTACTGCTTTTCTTCAGACTGACATATACGCGACTGTGCAGTGTGTAACTCGCGTATATACGCGACTTTCCTTTATGAAACTTGCGCATGAGATTCAAGACACTGAATTTTTATAATTTTAGCTCCCCCTGAGTCTGTTATATCTATGTTGTGCTGTGTCTGAGTGTGTTGTGTTGTGCCACATATTTCTATCTGTACTTCCTTCTTCTTCCATATCTTTAAGCGTGATGATGTTTTCTCCTTTTGGTATGGTGCTCGTACTTTGTTCCTGCATTCCTTTGCTCTATTTCCAAGCTTGTTACATGCATAGCATCTTACATCTTTCATATTCCTTCTGTAGAAATCAATAGCTTTGTGACCAAACATATTGCAATAAAATCAATATCCCTGAAAGTACCTGGAATGTGATGATCTTTCTAAGTGATGATCGTGACTTATTCTTCTTCTGCATCTGGTTGTAACATGTCCAAGATTACGACACACATAGCATACAACATTATTCATTGGAGGAGTAAAAGATTTTCTTTGAAGAATTTCTTTCCTTAGTTGTTGACGGGGTTGATCTTTCATTTCCTTTTTGAGCATCTCAGATTTTGCATTAGAGTTCCTTGTCTTACTTTGTGAACTAGATTCACCTTCAATGGATTCATGAAAACCAAGACCAGTTTTGATAGTAGGAGATCTTTGACTACTAAGAATATCATCTAAAATCTTAGTACCATATTGAAATAATAAGATCTTATCCTTTTCTTCTAATTTATCATTTAGAATATTTACCTCAACCTGAAGTTGCTCTTCCCTTTCACGATGCTGCTTCTTCATGTTTTCTTCAACTTTTCTTTCTTCTTCCAACTGATGTCTTAGTTCAAGAACTTCGTTTTATTGTTTTTCAAGTGCTTGGAGTAGTTCTTTATTCTGCTTCTTTGATTCTTCAAGATCTTCCTTTAGCGAGTGGATCTTAGCTTTAAGACTTTCATAGTAACTGAATCTATCTTTGAGTTTCTTGATTGTTGTGCTCCTTTCATTGACTTCACTTCTTAAAGATGTCACTTCATCTTGTAGCTTTTGACATTGATTTTCCTTGTCCTTGAATAACTTCCTTACCTTGTTTCCTTCCTCTAATTGAGCTTTAAGTTTGGTAGTTTCTTCTTTGAAGGCACATTCCTTCTTGTTCAACAGATCTTGTTGATCTCTAATTTTGTCTGTAAGCATTTTAAATTCTGCCTCTATTTGATATCTTTCTTGTTCACCCATAAGCGTAAATTCAGTTGTTTCGCTATCACATTCATCATCTTTAAGAGGATAAATAGATGTATCACCAGAGGAAAACAAATTCATACCTGATAGATCTAGCTCATCTTCATTCTGAAGTGATTCTGAACTTGATGTGCTTCTTCCACATATTCCCCAATCCATACACCCACTGTCATAGTTCTTCTGAGATGTCTTCTTCTTCTTAGGTGCTTTCTTCTTAAGCTTCTTTCCCATAGTTCCACAGATCTCCTTTAGGCGATCAAGCTTCTACCAAAGGACCTGCTCTGATACCAATTGTTGGAAATAATACTGAGAGGGGGGGGGAGTGAATCAGTATTATCAAATCAATAAAACTTTTCCGTTTCCATACGTAGATACATATACGCTCCTTTGTATATAGTGAAGATGTGTGTATACCCTACTTGGTATATAGCGAACCTGCGTATATACGCAAATTGGTACATATTGAACCTGCGTATAACATGCCTATGTACGCAACTTGGTATATAGTGAACCTGCGTATATACTCATCTTTCTTCATTCTTTGTAGTCTTATCATCAATTCTTTGCTACTGACCTGCTGCACTATAATCTGACATCTTGCCATCAAGGACAACACTTGTATCATAATTCCAACAATCTCCCCCTTTGGACTTGATGGCAAAGCTAACTTGTCATACTGAGAATTGTGATCTGATTCCTTTGAGTTGTCCTACATTTTGTCACATCTGATATCTCTTCCATAGATTCATCTAGATATATATAAGTGAGTTGATCTTCTACGAGTTGGTTGCCATCAAGTAGAACACATGCATCATAATGCCAACACTATTGATAGGAACTGCCTCGGAAGGATACACCATCCAACAAAATAAGGAGTTAGAGGTGTGCACGGCATATTTTTTTGTCATTGCTGGGCATCTATACAAAATGGGGTCTAATGAGATATTGTGGTAATATGTACCGGAGTTTGAAAGGAGCAGCATCCTCACGAACGCTCATGGGGGCACCATAAGAGGACATTATGCAAGAAGAGCGGCCACGCAGAATATTCTACGCGCAGGATTGTGGTGGCCAACCCTCCATTAGGATTCAAAATCTTACTAAAAAGTGTGTGATGTGTGTCAAATGACTGGTAGGCCATCACGGAGGGATGAGATGCCTCTGAATCCACAAATGACATTACAACCCTTTGAGAAATGGGCGATAGATTTTGTGGGACCCATCCAACCCCAAGGAAAGACAAGAGAGGGGTACATTATCACCATGACGAAGTATTTGACTTGTTGGGTGGAGCCCCAACCAGTGAAGGATTGCACAGGTGCGACTGCTGTGAAGTTCCTTTTTGAGTATGTATTGATGGAATTTGGCTGTCCAAAGATTTTGATGAGTGATCGTGGTACGCACTTTCTGAATGAGACGATTAGTGCACTGATGGAGAAATTTAAGGTATATCACCAAAAGAGAATGCCTCATCATCCGCAGGTTAACAAGATGGTGGAGGAATTCAATAAAGTGTTGGAGAATGCATTGACCAAGGTTTGTAATGCTCAAAGAAGTGATTGGGACCTATGCATACCCAAATTACTATGGGCCTATCGGACAACATGTAGGAAGTTGACTGGACAAACACCCTTTTAGCTTGTCTATGGTGTTGAAGTAGTAATGCCCATGGAATACATTGTGCCTAGTCTGCGCATAGTGACACTCAAGGGTATGATGGATCGCGGAGCCCTAGAAGAAAGGCTTAGACAGTTGGCTGAACTTGAGGAAGAGAGATTTCTAGCTAGATTTCACCAACAAATCCAAAAGCAGTGCGAAAAATCATGGCATGATCGGCACATTAAGCTGTGCACCTTTAAGGTAAATGACCTGGTTTTGTTATATGACAGCAAGTTTGATAAATTTCCAAGGAAATTCAGAATGTGCTGGTTAGGGCCCTATGTTATTAAGGAAATTATCGATGGAGGAGTGGTTCATTTGGTCAAATTGAATGGAAAACCCTTCGCAAGAAAGGTGAATGGTAGTTGCTTGAAGCCATACACCAGTGGTCTAGTCATGTGACTACATGAAGGTAGCACAGTCTTAGCGCTCCATGTAGCTGAAAGGAGGCACGGGACTATAAAATACATTGCACGGGTTGGGGAGCTATGTGATTGGAGGATTGTGTGAAGTAAGGAAGTGTCACAGGGTTCACGGCAGCGTGAAGGGAGCTACACTACCCAGGGAGAAATTGTAGAGGTCAGCTGGAAAGTGACTGTTAAAGTCGCTATTCATGATTTGACGGGAGAAATGCGGCCAAATGGAGAAGGCGGCCAGCATTTAAGACTAAATTTATGGCTCAGATCCTTGAAAATCTACTGCTAATCTGGCATTAATGAACCAAATCTTGGGGGAATGGTTAGATTTGAATTCAAAATGCCCTATAAATTACAAGTGGTTGTCCAGCGAAAAACACTTGGCATTTTGAGAGTTGAATTGTTGAGCTCTCAGACGCACATGAATCGTGAGCACTACAAACTTCTGATAGCCAGTTGAGTCTTTGATACATTTCCGAAGGAGACATAGGAGTTCTTGCAGAACATTATGTTGACACCTACCACAGCTATGGATACCGAAGCAGAGGAGTCGGTGCTGAAAATGGAGATAGAGGCAGAAGTAGTTCCTCCAGAGGTTGCTAAAGTATTAGATGAAGTCCCTAAATCGCGAAGAACACTAAGACCAAAGCCCACCCCAACCAAGGAGAGTGCGAGGGATAAGAAGGGAAAGTAGCCTGTAGTACCAATGTGGGCATTTCCAAGAAGAAACCCACCGAAGCCCACTGCACAGGAGAAGGTCAAAGCCATCAATTTGGTGCCAGAGGAGGAAGAAATTGAAGACGTCCCAATGGATGAGGAGGATGTGGGAATAGATGTGGCGGAGGTTGAAGCCTAGGGTGTTTTTAGTCAATTTCGTATGTCCTAAATTGCTACATTAATTATTAATCCGGGAGTCGTAAACTGATGAAGTGTGGCAAACTATATGTGCAAGACAACCTCTTTCTTACTTTTTATTTTTTTCAATTTTATTCTATTTTGGGGGTTTTGTCTTTGTTTGTCTCCTAATGCAGATGGAAATCCTATTCCTAAGTTTTAAGAATACTTTAGAAGGCAAGTATTGATATAGATTTAAGGCAATTATGTCCCTTATGATAACTTCCAGAGCTTAACACTTCAAAGGATCTCAAAACATACTAGTGATAAAATTAGTACTTGAACAAGAATGTAAATATGTAGCTATTCAAATCAAACAAATGACAAACTATTGATCATGAAATTACTGTCTCTACTACTCATCTAAATATAGAAATAAAAGTTAAGCTATTGCACTCAAACAATACAAAAATTGTAAACTAATGAAAGTAAAATCAATTCACTTCACTTATAGTCCGATAGCTCGCCAAGTATCTTTTTGGGGTTAAGCCATGGCTCTGGAGATAACGTCAATAACATGAAGAACCTGATATTTAATTGCAAAAAGAATAAAAGTAAAATCAAATCACTTCACTCATAATCCGATAGCTCGCTAAGTAGCTTTTCGGGGTTAAGCCATGGCTCTGGAGATAACATCAAATGTCATGAAGAACCTGATATCTAATTGGAGAAATGAAAATAAAATCAAATCACCTCACTCATAATCTCATGTCACTAATTATTTCAAAAATTATATGAAAACGCTCGAGCATAGCCTATCCTGAAACACATTGATCAGTGTTGGCAAAAATATACAATGCTTGGAAAATCATGTACAGGAATGAAACATTAACACCATAACTGAATTATGAAATATACACAAGTGAACAAACTATGAAATATCTACGATGAAAATAACAAAAAAACACATGAAAACTTTACATAAATAAAGAAACAAAACTTTAGCCAAGAGGGGCCCTCTACACGCCCTTGGTTAACACGCTGTCAGTCCGAAATTATGCTCACACAGTCATATCAAACAGAGTCTTTATATATTGCAAAATAGAGGAAGGATCCTCTCATTACAATAGCAGAACCAATGTTACGGCACAATACATAAACTAACAACAAGACTATATAAAAAAAAAACTAGCTACATGCGTTTGCAAACATGTTATTTATAAAGGAAATTACATAATTGTTTTCCCTATGAAACACCTTCAGTAGAGGACACGTAAAAAGACAGAACCCGTGAGCTTAGCATATTGGTTTCCATGATCATTCAATCTACCAAAAGGTGGATGTTGTATTTGCTTCATGGAGGCAGTCTACAACTATCAAAATGAATCCATGGATCTAGGAATGGTCTCGGACCTTTCACGTGTTGAAAACAGAGACCTATTTATTGTAGAACTCCTCGTTTGACCATTGTTTGACCAAGGCTTTCCTTTAAAAATTTGGCTGAACCAATAGGACCTGGTCCATGTCCAGATCATTCTTGAACTGCCCACGTGCCTCGTTTTACTTGCCGACACCTGTAACCTAGAGATCAATAAAAACAGTTGTGGAATCTCGAGTCAGCTGCAGAAAGTGGCTGCATTCCATAGCTAATGAGAAAAATCTAAATAAAAGAGAAAACACAAAAATATAGTTAGAAAACCACTTAAATGCACTCTTATGTCCCTCTGTGCAAGGGAAATACCAAGATGAGAGCAAGATCCCCTTGCAAACTCCTCTGCTACCAGATGAGATTGTTTTTGAAGGACCACGCTTGGCGTGGGTGCTGCTGCTAAAACTTGAGGATTGGGACTTGGCTGATCACAAGAAGTTCCCACACCTGGTAGCCAAGTAGTTGATGTGCTGCATCATCGATAAAACACCAGAATGACCACATTGGAGCTGCGGAGGTGGCTCAGAGGAGTAGACAAGGTAGGGTTGATCAACCTACTTTAGGTGCCACACTACAACCACACCTCGGTTACAGTGTTAGTCATCAAACAACTGCTATTCCTGGTGCATGATCGGTGTTTGTGGCTAGAGGAGCCAATACCCATAATGGACACGTTAACCCACACGATCACACAATTTCCTTACATAGGAGAGAATTTGGCCATGATATTTGGTGGAAAAGGTGGTGAGCAGGCCCTTGCGGAGGCCATGAAAGAAAAGTTTAAGCTGGTCAAGAAGCCTTGCAGATATGCCATATCTAGCATCTGTGACCCTACTGCAAAGGCATATACGCATATTTTAGCAAGGAAAGTGATGAGGAAGTGTCACGCCAATGAGGTATCAGTGCCTGTCATCGTACTAGAAGCGTAATGCGCCAAAGGAGTCCAGTTCAACTGGTCGGACTACCTTTGTGGAGAGTTCCTAGCAAACTACCGTGAAGCACAGGAGCTCAGCAAGATGTTCCACTAAGCGTTGCTCTTGCTGTCGATTGTGTTGGTAGCATGGGAGCTACTAGAGAATAGTCAATGCCCCTCGGTTGTGCCAGACCTACCAAAAGCAATGAAGTACACTTCGCGGTGGGTGATCAAGGATGCGCAACGAATCAAGGATAGCAAGATCTTTAGGATCTTGATGGAGATGAACATTTGCATGTTCATCATCGCAAACCATGTTTGTCACCTACGGTGTACACCAACTTGCAGGGCTATGCATAGTTTAAAGCAGACATTCACCATGTGTCCATCAGGGTGTGGAAGGACCCTGTATAGAAATGGTATGACTTGCCTTACCTAGCAACGGATGACGCCATTGATGTAGTACTTGATCAATGATCGACAGAGTGGAGCGCTACAACAGACTTGGCGGTGGGAGGGAGCAAGTCCACCCTGCAGAGAAGGAAGGATGAGGCCAAGCAAAAGATGACTCAATTGGCCAAAAGGAGAAAGAAGGAGGTCGCTGACAAGGCCCAAGCAAAATGCAATGCCGCGTAGCAGACAGTGAAGTAGATAGGTGGGATAGAGCGAGGATCTGATAGAGGTGCAAGGTCGCCTTCACCTAAGACAGAGAAGGAGATGAATGAGCAAACATAATAGCATGGCACAGACCCACAGGTGACATCCACCCACTTCAAGCATCCAAGGGAGTAAGAGAAAGGAGGGTCCAAGAAGAAATCAAAGGCTACTAAGACATCACTGGACCCAATCACGCTAACAAAGGGTGATCTACATGACATCGGTGCCACAATGTGGCATGTCACCACGGAGGCCCTACAACAATTTGAGCAGTAGCAGCAAATAATCTTTGGGGCTATCTAGACAGGTTTGCAGGAGCTGTAGACCCGCAAATCATAGGTTGGCATGGTGTCTACCATCCTTGCTATCAGCACTTTGGAAGCTACCGAGATGCTGGGTGTGAAGGCCTCCATCGCAATAGTGCTGCCTGATGGAGCACTGACCACAGAGAATGAAGCTGAAAGGCCCACTATCAGTGCCCTAAAGGGAGTAGGCTTGAATCTAACAATGCCCTCGGGTGAAGTGCTCCACCTCTTGCAGGATGGAGTGATTGCAGAACTGAGGGCCCATGAGCACCATGCCCTCCAAGTGATTAGTGAGTAGTGGATTAACAATGAGAAGATGGCACTACAACGAGACTTTTCCATCGCCGCTGTGACTGAGGTGACCAATCAGAACAAGCGTATTATGCAGGTCATCGTAGAGGCATGCCGAATGGTCCCGGAGTTGGCCATTCCTGATAAAGAACTAGTTGAGGTAAGCGTCTGCAAGCTGGCCACATGGGTGCAAGACACTCAGACAGAAATGCTGAGGGTTCAGTTGGAGCTGAACCTATAGATCACAGAGTTATAATTGAAGGCCCAACCTTCCACTCCCCCAGAAGTGAAGGAGCAGTGGGTGACCGCTATCACAAAAGTAGTAGTGGTGGTGGACAGTGCAATAACAGACTGCACGAAACGTTTTGAGCAATTTTTTGAGGTCCCGACAAGCTTTCAGGAGGACCCCAATGTACAATGACTAGAGATAGAAGAGCACAAGCTACAACAGTGCTATGATGAGGTCAAGGGCATAGTGAAAACTATCACACTGACACAAAGACTAGCAAAGCTATAGGAGGCCAAGCAACTGAAAGAACAGGTGGATGTAGCGCTACACAAGGACACCGTGCTGAAGGAACGACTGAAGCCCTTGCTAGATGAGGCTTGCACTATGACAAGGCCTATTGAAGGAAAGCTTGTGACGTTGCAAGCAACTCAAAAAAAGCTTCAAGCCGATAGTTCAAGAGTAGTGACCAAGCAGATGGTTGAAGACGTGAAGCAGGCGGCCGCATAGTGAATGACTGAGGTTGTGATCATACAAGTTGAGCTAGAAGGTCTTCGTTATAAGATCTCAACACCTACCGAGTGACTCAAGGGCGAGTCACAATGTTTATGTTGGGAACCTATTCAGAACGGGATCTCCCAAGGACAACTTTGGGGCTAAAATCCCATGTTTTGGGTCGAATTTTATAATAAAATTGTAAAGTCTCCGCATTTTGTGGTTGCGGAGCACGAAGGTGTCATGAGTTATAACGGGTTGTTTGCCATTATTTTTGTAATGTAAAGTCGACTCTAAAATATCTACCGGATTGTATAAGAAGGGTTAAGTAAGTAGGATCTAAGTAAGTTTGAAAAGTTACATAGTCATAGCTTTGAAGTAAGAAGTCTAAGTTTCAGGTTGAGCGTAGGTAAAGGCTCTACAGCTGAGTGCGCAAAGGGTTAGGATAGAAGTTCACAGTTGAGTGCGTAAACCCTTGCAGCTGTGTGCACAAGGCGGATAGAGTCTGTAATCATCTAAAGATATCAATAAAGGGAAGAATTATACTAATTCTATGTCTTTGTTCCCTGTTAATGCATCTTGATATGTTATGTATGCATTTCATTTATAATGCTTATATGATGTACAAATGTATGTAATTATGTTGGCTAAGTGAACACAAGTAAGAACATCTATTTTCGTGGTGTTAACTATGATTGTTTAATAAGATGAATAAGACACTTAAACTAGTTTGAGAATTTGCACGGTACACTACCCTAGTAGCGTGAAAGTACCTGAGCTGCGGGTTAGGGCTGCATGAAGGTCAATTGTACCTTTTCACAGAGGTAATGAAGGTCGGAATAAAGGGCTGGTCAGGTAAGCCCTAGAACTAAGTGACCTACGCAGAAGCAAGAATATAAGGAATAAACCGACATCACAACCATCTCAGGGTGCAGAAACTTGGTTCCAGCATCCCCCAATACTGCTTCAGGTGAGACTTCAGTTTGCACTCCCTGGGTTGATGCCGAAAGGGCCAGTAGTGTAGGGATTTTTTTGGCTAACTAATGCTAAACCTGGGTTAGGCCCCTCCAAGCCAACATTCACGCAACTGAGGAAACGGGAAAAACTAAGAAGAAGGAAAATAAAGAAGATATCAAATATCTTTACTATTGCAAAAGACATCTTCCCTGTCAGGTTCTTTTGTAAAGTTGGTTTTTCCTTTAGGATAGACTGCATTGTTATTTACACTAGGAGAGTATGGAATCATATATAGAATCATGTAATAGCATAATATTTAGGGTCTACTTGATTGAGTTTCTTTGTAGGAATCATCTAGTCATTCAAAATTGAGAATATTGGAAAAAAAATCCATATTATTGTTCATGTAGGTATTCTTTATTATTATGTTAGAGATAGTCATTTTGCTAAGGTGGATCATCAGGATCCTGAAAAACCATCATTTTAAAGGTTCTTGGAAGAATGTTATGACAAGGATAGTATACATTCGATATAGTAGGGAAAGAATACTCTTGAAGGATGAAGGAATTCAATTGGTCATGTTGTAGGATCATTTTAGGGCATATAGCTAGATGATTGTATGAAATATTAGGCGTTCATATTTGAAGTAACTTTTGGGTCTGATTCATGTGTACACATTCCTATAAAATAAAGTTGATCATAAATTATGCATGGTAAATATTCCATTTGGTTATATGATGTCTAAAATATGAATTTGATTTGCTCTAGAATAAAAGATTAAAATTTTCTCTCTAGATTATGTAGAAAAGTGATCAACATCGAGAATAGTCTCTGGAAGAAAAATTGTAACTTGGTAAACAAGATCGATCACTGGCCACTCTGATGCATAAAGAAAGATTCGTCTGGAGATGGACCATGAGGATGTTGATGAGAAGGTCATCATGATAAGGTGATTCTAATATTAATTATTTTTTGTTGGGTATTTGGTTAACACATTGTTTTTCTACCTAGAAAGATATTGCAGGAATATATGAAGAATTGAGGTAAGCTCTGTTGAAGAATCTAAGGCAAGATGAAATTAATGATTCTTCTAATGATGATAAATGCTTGTGCTATCTTTTTCCATATTAGGATTATCTTTTTCTTCATATTATTATAGTGTGTTCTTCAATCATCAAACAAATACCAAAACAAGAAGATTAACAAGATGCAAGTACACAAGATGTAGGCTCCAAGCCAAGGAAAAACCTCTCCTCTTGAGAGGAAAACCCTTCAATCTCTTCTTATAGATTCTTTATTGATGAATACTAAGACCCTTGACCAACACTGAAGCCTTTCCAAGACCAAGACCAACTTCTCAATAATGTGCTTGCTTCACTGCTTTCGAAACCAAATAGAATCTCTTTTGGCAACACTACTTCAACCTCAAACCATATATTTTCGGCCCTAACTAAAAATCTACAACTTCAGACCCTCGATAGCAGCTGCTACTTCACATGTGTGGACTAGAACTGCTTCTTCTTTGCCTCCAGCTGCCTCGTTTGAACAAATTTATCTTCTGGATCTATAAGGGAACTTTTTTGTCCCTTTTTTTAGCTCTCTTTCACTAGATCTAACCTCAACAAATAAACCCTATCCCGATAGCAAAAACCCTAGCGAAAAGTTGCAAAATTTCAGCCCTCTTCTTCACATGTGTGGAGAGAAAGAGAGAGAGAGGAACCCAAAAAACTTCTTCTTCTTATTCTACCTTATGCACTGCCATTTTTTGCTTCTTCCTTCACATAAGAGAGAGAGGAATGAATGTTTCCAAGTGAGGTCGAATTGTCTCCTATATATAGGTCTTCCAAGTGTACAAATTCCAGCTTCTAGGCCAACTTGACAAGTTGACAGGCCAACTTGGTCTTGGAAGGCTCATTAAAATACAAAAGTAATTCTTTTTATAATTTACAAGATACCCGATGGGGTCTTCATATTATGAAAATGTCCCTATATGAGTTCCTAACCTAGGACAATCCTAGAAGCACTTTGTTGTAGCAGCTACAACCACCCTCCAAATTTTTTCCTTAGCTTCGTTTTGGAGCCTCCTTACCAATTTTTCACAACACCTTGTCTTGCTTTGTTAAGTACACAAACTTCAGTGTTTTAATTGTAGAAAGACAACCTGTCTATCAAAACTTTATGCATTCCCCTAATAGGTTGTTTATCAAGACTTGGTCCAACTATAAGATGAGAAGCTCCCCCAAGAAATTGTGCAATTATGGAGGGAAACTTGCCTTCCCTCTAGAAATTGCGGAATTATACTTGGCAGTCTGCTGGGCTCTAGAATTGTGCAATCCTACTAGTTAAGCTTCACCCAAAAAGGTTCTCACTTCTTCCTAACAGGTTTACTCTACCCAAAAGTTGTACAAATCTGTTGGGCATCTAGCCCAGCTCCCATGCAAAAATGCACATTTTCTCCCAACAATTGAGTAGCCTCATGCATGACTAGTTGGGTTGACCAGTTCCTCCCGGGATCAAGGAAAATTGACTTGCATGCATGGCTTGTTTTTTCTTGCTATAGCACAAAGAAACATGAAAAAACATCCCCTAATTCAAGGATCTATTTTTAGCAACTAGAGGTTACATGCAAAGTTTGTTTTAAAAACTTTCCTCCAAGTGTCGCTTTTTTCTAGATTTGTGGCATGCATGTCATGAGCTCAAAATTATTTATTCGAAGCATCAGAGCTCATTCTTTCAGATCGATCATGGAGCTTTCACATCCCACAATAGATTCAGGACTCTTCGACAAATCCAACTCTACTATCCATGGGTAAGTGGTCTCAACTTGTCCTTTTCAGCATTTATGTTTCTTTTTTTGTTTTCACTTGTGTGAGTGTTCTTTGCTTGATTTCTTTGAATTCTTGCTATCATTTACATACATACTAGCTTGTACCAGAACCATTTTAGTTTTCATTTCTATCTCACTTTTGTCTCATGCATGAAACTATTTTGGACGAACAGTCGCCGATTCAGCGACTTGCTTCACCCACATGCATGTTGATCTTTTTACTAAATATTTCATTCAATATTTGCATGCATGAACAATAACTTCTACTTTAACTTAGTGTAGCCATGAATTCACTTTCATATTTGCTTTCAATTTCCCATCAACGGGTCTAGGCAGCGTTGGCCTGGACTCTGCCTCACCGAGACAACATTTGCACAATCTGGAGAAGGGAGGCTCTGTCTTCCTCTCTAGAAATGCACATTGTGAAAGATCACTACAAGAGAGTATAGTTCAACTGGATCCATGCGACATTTCATTGGGCCGAGGAGACCATGGATATATTTCTATAGTTTCTCTATACCCAATGAATGGGTCAACTTCGCTGTGGAGTGGTTAGCAAAGCAACATGAAGCAGCATCCTGGAGAGCACCAGCAATAGTAGCAGTAGAAAAAGTAAGCATACCAATGCGTGACAAGGGCAAGAGGAAGATTGTCAATCACATGGAGGAAGAGCATAGCTGCAAGTTCCAAGTAGATCCACTAGTAGAGAAAGCACCTATGGCTATAGAGGCAAAGAGGAAACAACTCGACAAGTCAATCACATAAAGGCAAAGGGAGAAGAGAAGAATGGAGGAAACAAAGAAGGAGTTGCATGAGCTGAAGGAGAAACTCTAGAAGGAACAAGAGCTACGCAAACATGAGAGGGAAGTGTAGCAGAAACATGTACAGCAGGGGGCGCAACATGTGCAAACATCTGAAACAACACCCGTACAGGTAGTGGATTCATCAGAACAACTGGCATCAGGCAGACATGGGTGAACCATCGTAGGAGTAAGACTTTGCTTATGAGATATAGCAAGAACTTCAACAATTGGATATGAATATGTGGCAATGGGAATTGGAAGAGGACATCGACCTTATGCCTCACCACCAAGAGGTCGACTTACCTGCTTCACCGCATCTAGTCGATGAGCAAGTCTCAAGCGACCGAGGAGGTGCTGAGATCCTTGGAGATCAGCCGGAAAGAGATATGCACAACATCTCATTCGATGAGTCTCAACATAGAGTTGTGCAGTCTTGTAGAGTGTCAACTTTGGAATATCATACTTCTCCTACACAAGTTGAGGAAGGAGTGATTGTGTCTAACGCGTAAAAACATCCAGCAACCTTGGCTGATGCAACTAGAGTGTATGCTGAAGCCACTAGATCAAGTGTTTGCTTTCTGATAGCTGAAAATGAGAGAATGGCTAAGGAACTTCAGATGACCAAGAAAGGAGGAGAGTTGGTGACAGCGTCCACCCGAGCTAAACTGAAGAAAGAAATACTAGATGAAGTGTTGTCCCTTGACATAGTTATGCGAGCATTTTACTCCAAGTTTGGTACCATGCATAAGGTAGTCATCCATCTCAACAGATGGCAGCAACGATGTTCTAGAAGAGAACATATCTTGATGAACTTGCATGATGTTGTTGCTTACATGCAAACATGGATGATGAGATACAAGGAAGCCCCTCATCACTTGCCTAAGATGATGAAGGCCAGTGCAGTCGAGATGAAGGCACGTATCCAGAGTCAGATCCTAAACTATGAAGAGCTCCCATAGCTCATCACTAGTATACAGGATTCCCATGCACGTGTATTCAAGAGTATGGATGTTGTGGTGCACACAAATGCGATCCCATCTATTGGGACTCTCACCCAGGCGAAGAAAAAGGCATAGGTCTGACTAGAGCTTGAATCATTCTTCGACGAGTTGATGCACATTGCCATCACCATAAACTTGGCCATCAGTGCAAACATCATGCACAAGTATGTTTCTGGTAAAGTCGCATTGAATAAAATGATGTGCATTCTTACAGACGAGTTGGACAGAGGAACCCGAGCAGTGTACCCGGATGCTATGGAGGCAAGAGTCAAGTTCCAGAAAGATGTCACCTTGGAGCACACGAACACCATCATAGACTACCGATATTGGCATCAGTATGTTACTGTTGATTAGAGCGAGGATGTTAAGGAGTTGGAATTCCATGGTTGTCTAAGTCATAGTGATGTCTAGCATCACTTACTCAAGCCATTTTTTTCACATGGGTACATGTGCATTGTAATGTAACGTCATTGTTACAGGTCTATTTGGGCACATCACTCCTAACATTCAAATGAGTATAATTAGGGCTCATCAAACCCTAATTCAGTTGTTACATGCCCTAGACAAGTCATCACATTGAATCTTTCCTTCCATGAAATTTTCCTAGCCTAAAGCCTTACTGAAATGCCTCCTTGGGACACCAGCACAACCTTGGTTAGGGTTAAATGCACTGTAGAGCAAGCAGGCCCATTCTAGCATGCACTACAGTGCACTTAGGCCCTCTTTCACCTACGTTGGGCGATATTGAGAGAAATTTGCATAGGGTTCTAGGAATATTCCTTGATTTTAGATGATTCTAGAAGTATCCCATCTCTTATCTCCTCCTATGAGCTCAAAATTCGATAGGATAAGGATTCATTAACCTCCTATCCTCTCATCCCTTGCTCCATGGAAACTAACTCCAAGTTTGGAAAGCCATTCAATACCCTCATTTATGAGAAAACCACCTCCATTTCCTATAAATTGAGCACTCATCATAGTGATCAGGGGGCTAGAATTTGAAGTTTGTAAGGAAATTCTGTTGGTTTGAGAAGTGAGTTCATGTCAAGCAATGTTATGTTGCTCGATTAGTGTGCTTTTGGTGTGGTGAGGGTTGGACTGAAGTTGGAGGAGTGGCACAGGATCAAACTGTATTGGGTGATACTCTCCCTTCTACATGAATAAATAATTTATTCCTTTTCTCATCTTATTGTTCATATCTATGATGATTATGTGTTTCAATGTCTTTGATTCCATTGGATTATAGTAGATAGATCATGTATGCTTTGATCGTTTGTTGTTTTTGTTTCTCTTGATACAAGTACCAATTGAGTGGGTTTAGTTCAAGTGGGAGCAACGGGGGTGATTCAAAGCGGATTAAGGAAGTGAAAGACCACAAGTAAGTTCCTTCATCTCATCTATCTACTATAGGAAAAGGTTAAACTAATTTCTTTCTATTGTTCTAGATGTAACTACCCACCTAGAGAAAATGTGTTTATCCATAGATGTAAATTCCATATAACAAATTGGAAACCATATTTGGGAACGACTATCATTCTTGGTGGCTTATCCTCGTCCTATTACACCCTAGTAGACTTTTCTTGACTTCATTGATCTTATTTCAGTATTTTTGAAGTGTTTTTGGTCAAAAATTGTGCTTGAATGTCTCTTGATTTGACTCTCTAGCACCAGCACAGTGTTAGTCTTGACACAGTGCACTGTAGAGAAGCCCCTAGCTTAGAGACAGTGCACTATCTCCCACTCTAGCCTGCATTGATCCCTCTTAGGCTAAAAAACCCACCTTTGGTTTGATTTTTCAAAGGTTGCTTTTGTTGTTGTTTGCTGAAAGATCAATGTTTCTTATGGTTCTGAAATCAAGTTGTATTTCTCCTCCTATCCCTACTTTGGCCTTCATTTTTTAGTGTTTCTTAAATGATTTCTTTATCATTATCAATTCATAGTCAAAGTTAGCTTATAGTTGATTAATCGTTTCTAAAAAGGAAGTGTCATAAAGTCTTCATTTCTTTGAAAATGAACTGTCGTAAAGTCTTTGTTTCTTGCGAAAAGTATTAATTAATTGTATGTGCATTTAATTTCCTTTTGTTCATCTAAATATTAAGGGAAATCAAAAGAAAAACTTGCATTATGCATTTATAGGTTTGTGTGTGGTTGTAGGAATAGTATAGGGAAAGTTGCATTAGATGTGTTCTATGCTCTTTGATTAAACATTCTGATTACTCTATCCCTTGTAGTTATGGTATTCATTGTTAAAAATAAAATGAAAAGAATGTTTCTCATCATAGTTGCATTCTAGGAATTTAAAAGACATCATGTAGTGAACCTGAAAGACAAATTCTTAAACAATATCAACTTAAAATTTATCTCAATTAACCTAATGGAGCATTGTCACCTAACGAATAAAATTTAGAGGTTCTAGGCTAGAGACATGTTCTAACATTGTAAAACATAGCAGCTGTTGTTAATTGTCTACGATACATTATGAGTGTGATACCTCATTCCACATATGTAAGTATATCGTAGCTTATCCATGTACCTTTGGGAATATAGGGCGGTGCTATAGTACGAAAAGTATAAAGGAATGTCTCAGTGTGTGGTTTCGCATTAGACAACGCTAACACGGATTGAGCCTCCATGAACTTTTGTGTATATATGGAAGGACTACATTAGGTTGCTGTTCATCCTTAGGTAACTGAGTCAACCTCCTTGTACACTGTGATACACCAAACACAACATTCGGGGAGATTGCCTACATGTGTGTTAAGTGCTTAGTTTACTGAGGCAGTATATTGCAGTTCACAGTTGCTTGGTAATCCTTTTGCCTAGATTACCCTCTTTTTGTTTATTTGATTTTGTAATAAAATCAATTTGAAATCATGGAGTAACATCATCCTTTACCCCATTGTTCGTGGAGAACAGTGAGCAAACTGCCTTTACCCCCTGAAGCTACACCTAGCCAGCAAAAGTGGTCTCATTTAACTGAATCCAGTACATCACAAACTTTTGGTTCTTCATCTGAATTACCAGAGTCACCTATATTGTTAAGTACTATGACCCCAGTTACTCCTACAATTACTGGTACATCTGTTATTGAAGTGGAAACTTTACAATTACCTAAGGACACTAAAAGTGAACTTAGTGAAATGGTAACCCAAGTTGTCCAACAAGAAGTTGATTCCCAACCCAAAGTTGTTCAACAAGAAATTACTTCTGAACCTGAATCTGTTCAACCAAAAGTTGTTCAATAAGCTCAACCTAAACCTGTTGTTCTTTTACCAGAACACTTGGATCTTGAAGTTGAACAATCCGAAGTTGTTCTCGTACCGGAAGATGATTGATTGGTTTATCCTTAGACATTTGTAACTGTTGAGACTTCCCCTTTACCACAGAGTCAAACAACGGAAATCTATTACAGACCCAATGGTGAAATCCTTCCACCTGGTTTGATTTCTATTGAAGAGGAATGTGAAGAAGAAACACCGAGAAATCCAACTCGTTTTGGACCCGAGCTTTATCTTTATCGTCATACTCCTCATTTTACTTATCCTTTTGATCCTAGTTACTTTCAGACTCCCATTGATTCATTAGGATATTTATTGGGTCATTTGACTATGGTTGAATCAACATCCCAGACTATACCATCTATTACAACTGTGGCAGAATCCTCTGTCGCTACTTCTTCGATGTTTACCACAACACCTGAATGACATCTATATGGTGTTTTGTCCATCCTACCGAGTTACTAGTATTTATCTGGAACTCACTCAGGTGTTTCTTCTAGTCCATGGTCTTCACCCATGTCGTCCACAGGAATTTTACCTGGTTCTTCACTTACGAATACTGAATAGTTTGATCCATTAAGTTAATATCAAGCTGGTCCATCTGGTTACCATCCAATGTATCCACTTTACACTAGATTACCTCCATATGGAGAACAATATGTCCAATCTTTGTATCCTCCATTTTTAGGGGGGGCAACCATATGCCAATATACGTCATCTATAGGTCAACCCGGAATGAATGTTTGTCAGTGGCAACCTACAATGCTCGTTCAAACAAGGCTTGTGTATCCATCACAACCAATGCAATCTATTTCATCCATACCTACTATGCATGTAATTATGACTTTACCACAGTCACAAGATCAGTTAATTGTATCTCAACCTTTGCAAGCTGGTCATTCAACCTCTGAAGCTCAAGTCTCAGGTCTACAAACTCAGTCTTCTCATGCCGTTTTACAAGAATCGTTTGTGTCTGGAATCCAACAACCTCATGACAACTTACCATTTACTCGAATGACTCAGACTTATATTGATTTAATTTATTCACAACGTGGTCAAAATTACATTGTTGTGCAACAACCGTTAAATCAACAACCATGGCAGCCACAATATCAACAACAACAATTCCAACAATACCAAACTTATCCTAGACTTGGTCAACAATCCTATGTTGGGTTTGGTCAACAATAAGGTTACACAGGTCCTAGTCAATAAGCCTATGCTAGATTTGGACAACAAAAAATTTATCCTGGTGTCCAACAACCACCTTATACTGAATTATATCAACAAACTTACCCTTGTCAAGGTTACCAACAGTAGATTCCTTATGCTGGTATGCAAAGGGCTATTGTCTAGGAAATTCCATATTACCTTGGTTACGCTCAACCTGACCTCAACTAGCAGTTGCCTTTTGTTGCAACACTTGAATTACCAGATTTAAATCAGCTTACCAATGATCCAATTCTTTATGCACCTTGGTGGTCAGTGATTCCTCATAAATTTCCTTATGATATTCCAAAGTTCAATGGAAACCCTCAAGAAGATCCATCCAACCATGTTATGAATTTTCATTTATGGTGTTCATCCAACTCCCTAAATGATGATTCAATTAGACTACATCTTTTCCAACGAACGCTTATTGGTCGGGCTGCAAAGTGGTATATTGAATTACCACAAGGTTCGTTTGAAAAATTTACATCCTTAGCCACCACATTTCTAACCTACTTCCAGTTACCCATCAGATATGACACTGGAATGGAACTGTTGACCAACTTTAAACAAACTACTACTACTCACATTTCTAATCATATTCATGAGTGGTGTCATCATCATCGAATAGTCAAAACTTATGTTCCTGATCAGCTTTTAGGTGAGTGATTTATCAAATCCGTGTTGCCATTTATCACCAAGGATGTGGCTAAAGGAGGAGTTGTTACTGAAGAGAAAGTAATTGCTCATGCCCAATACTTAGACTTGATTTACACCTAGCCTAGCATGCTCTATGACAAAATTCCAAATGCACCTAGACCAACTTTTACTGTTCCACCACCTCCATTTACTAAGGACTCTCATGTTGGTGACGGTTGTTGGAAATAATATTGAGAGGGGGGGTGAATCAGTATTATCAAATCAATATAGATTTTTCATTTCCATATTCAGATTCATATACACTACTTCAATTAAGTCAAACCGCGTGTATACGCAACTGTGTCTAATGCAACTAGCGTATATCCAGTAAACTTATGATTCAGTTAATCGATTAAACTGTTGATCTTTAGTTAGTGCATCAGAAATTTATTAACCATATGAACAGTAAACAGGTGCAGTAAAACAGAACAGATCATCACACACAAGAAGCACACATGAACACCATGATGTAAGGTGGAAACCCCATGTGGGTGAAAACCACCTGCTGCAAGTCGTCTCAATATTCTTTTTAATAAGAAACTTCTTTTTACAATATTTCTATATTGGTGCAGTCTTATACCAGTACACAGGCTTCTACTTGCAGAAGGCTACAACCTTCTCTCGTTCTCTAGCTTCTCCTAGAAGGGAGCTACAACCCCCTTAGCTCTTATACTAGCTGATCCTTTTACTAGTACATAGGTGCCGACCTACTGAATGCTCCAACTTTCACTCGTTTTCCAGCTACTACTGGAAGGGAGCTACCACCCCCTTAGCTCTTGTACTAGCTGATGTACTAGTACGTAGGTGCCGGCTTACAGAAGGCTACAACCTTCTCTTTCTTCCTCCAGGTACCACGTTTCATAAATTTTTAGACTGGATACTCCTGAAGCACAACACCATAATCTGAAGGCCACATTTCATCCAATTTTCATACTGGACCCATC
>APFE031316587.1:34966-45253 GCA_000404065.3 Pinus taeda | reverse complement strand
CCACGTTTCATAAATTTTTAGACTGGATACTCCTGAAGCACAACACCATAATCTGAAGGCCACATTTCATCCAATTTTCATACTGGACCCATCAATAGCATTGAAGCACACAATCAATCAACACTAGCATCATCAATCTCTGAATCACCCAATATTGAATCACTGAACCCCTATCAACAAACTGCAGTCACCAGAACACAGAGCAGAACATAAAACTTTACAACAACATTTAGATCTAATTGTATCATCAAAAATCATGCATCAGAGTGCATACGCTACTTGGAAGAGCCAAACCGGCGTGTATACGCAACTTCACCAAAGAGAACTAGCGTATATGTCATCAATTACTTACTTATAACTTCGCTGCACTTCCTAACTTTAGACATATCCAGATCATTACATATACAAGGATAATACATATGTTAGCAACCAGATCTAGTCCATCAGATCACATAAAGATAAGTCATTATGATCCTGATCCATTATAGATCTCATCCATCAACATGGATGCTAAACACAATCAACCAAACTGAATATGCAGAATATTGACACCAGTAAACAGTCATCAGAACCAATCAACAACCAGAACCACCTGTAACTTCAAACATCATAGCTCATATGGTATACGCTACTTAGATGTATCTAACCTGTGTATTTACGCGCTTTTATCATAGTCAACCAGCGTATACATCTGTAAATATTCATTCATGAGCTGCAACTATTTCAAAATTAAGTTATACCCATATCATAATATTTACAGAACATTACATGCATCAGTATATAGATCTAGACTTAACAAGATCAAATCGTATAAAGATGATTCATTCCAAGCCATTAGATCCCGATCTATAGTTAGATCTTGTTCTCCATCAACCGTTGAGATTTCTCCTTAGCTTAGATCAAGCAAGGTATCATGAACCGATAACCTACACACTAGATCTCATACATCATAAGATATTCAAGATTTTCTTAATACCTTTGCCTAATGATCTTCTTCTCCCTTTATAGTCTTAGGCCTTACTCAATACCATGGTCCAAAACCATTTAGAACCAATACTAGGGACCCAATACCTGGGTTCAACACTTCAGATGCAATACCAAGGTCCAAAACCATAGGTCTAAATAACACAGACCATAAAATAAGCTTTCCCACATGTATGCGCTTTTCCGTGCATGAAAGTGCATGCATACGTGACTTTTGATCAAAAATCCCACGTGTATACATGCCTTTGTATATAGTGAACCTATGTGTATAACCTGCATGTATACCCTACTTGGTATATAGTGAACCTGCGTATATATGCGACTTGGTATATAGTGAACCTGCATCTGTACACAACTTGGTATATAGTGAACCTGCGTATATACTTTTCTTTCTTTATTCTTTGTATTCTGATCATCAATTCTTTGCTACTGACCTGCTGCACTATGATCTATCATCTGTGTGAGTTGCCATCAAGGACAACACTTGTATCATAATGCCAAAAATCTCTCCCTTTGAACTTGATGGCAAACCTAACTTGTCATACTAAGAACTGTCATCTTAATGAGTTGTCATTGAACTGATTCCTTTGAGCTATCCTGCATCCCATGTATTATGTTACATCTACTATCTCTTCTGTAGATTTTAATACCAGATTCATCTAGTTATACATAAGTGATTTGTTCTTCTACGAGTGAGTTTCCATTAAGTACAACACATGCGTCATAATGCCAACAATGGTGTGATTGGTTCTTCAAGCACACAAATAGCAGGTAGACCATCTAGTCAAACACTTTTTATTTCCAATCAAACTTCTAGTGCATCTGATAATACTCCTGCTTCCAAAATAAATGTCATGTCATCTGACAAAGGTAAAAATGAAAAGCAACCTAGAATCAAGAAGAAGGGGAAAGCTAAAAAGAAACAAAATCCTCCCCCTCAAGAGAAATCATTTGATTCCTCTTCTTCAGCTAGGAAACCTTGTTATCCATGTTTAATCTGTAATGAGGAGCATTTTATGTGAGACTGCCCTCACCACTCTAAAGTCTCAAAACTTCTTAAGGCTTCTAGTTCATCCGTTGTGTTGACAGATCCTTTTCTGAATCCAGAGACTCATTTGGTTGCTACAGATCATGCTTCCACTTCACAAGTGCTTATGCTATCTGCCTCTAAGCATAAAATTGATGTTTTGGTGACCACACGAATTAAATATTACTGTAATCCATCATCTTCATCAAATAACTAAGCTTTTGATCAACCAAATACTTCGACTTCGACTTTGTATGATCCCATTCCACCACCTATTGCACCAGAGTTAACAATAAAACCACCTAAAGGGGTTGTGCATAAATCTACACTCAACCCTCGAGCTCGAGCAGTGCAAATTATAACATAGTAGAATATTTGGCTTAGTCACCTTCTACTATGTCAATGCTTGAGGTGATTCAAAATTGTCCCTTCCAAAAGCAAGATTTATTGTTAGCAATTGGTGGAATTGATCCAACAGATCCCAATCTTGTGGTTTTTAATCACGCGGGTTATACGCCACAATTACTAGCTCTGTTATCTTTCTTGATCCAAGTAAAATCTTTGAATAAACTCGTTCACCAAAACATTATTGAAGAGGGTGCATCTACTTGTATCATGTCAATAAGTTGCTGAAAAACACTTGGCTCCCCACCTTTGTCACGATCACCTACAACATTAAAAGTTTTTGACGGTCGCACTTATACACCTTGTGGAATTTTAAGTAACCAACAGATAGAACTAGGGGGAAAAATGTAACTGTTGAATTTGAGGTCGTTGACGGACCCCTTGACTACAACATTTTACTAGGAAGACCATGGGTTTATGCTATGGCTACTGTGGTTTCAACATACTTCCGTATGATCTCTTTCCCTCATAAAGGTGGAATCACAACAATTGATCAACTCAACTTCTTCACCTCTATTTCACAGGCTAATGGAAGTGTTTCGTTAGTTCACGAACCGCCAATATCCCTTCAAAATGTTGGAGTAGGTCTCTGGTCATTTGCTTTGTTTCATAGTGTCTAACGAAGGAATTCGACTCGGCCCTTTGAAGGTGAAGGCGATTGTTGATTTGCCTCCACCTTCCAATTTACTACAGTTACAGAGACTCCAAGGGAAGGCTAACTTTCTAAGGAGGTTCATTCCCAACTATGCTAAAATGGCTAATGGATTTACTCGTTTTTTGAAAAAGGGGATTCCCTTCCAATGGGACCAGGTTGCGCAAGCTTCCTTTGATGCTCTTAAAGATACCCTAATTTGAGCATCATTAATGTATGCCCCTAATTATCAAAATGACTATTTCTTGTATCTCATCACTACAAATACAACCATTACTATGGTTTTAGTCCAAGAAGGAGATGGGATTGAACATCCAATTTATTATTTGAGTCGCAATCTCAATGATACAGAAGTTAAGTACTCTTATGTTGAAAAGCTAGCTTTGGTTACTCTTCAAGCTACACAGAGACTTCACCACTACATCTTGCTTCGAAAGACCACTGTCATTTCAGATTAGAACCCTATGACATACATCTTGTCATGTCGATTGTTGGGGGGGGGGGGATATTTGAAATGGATCGTCATTTTGCAAGAGTTTGATTTGGAATTCATCAAATCCAAGTCAAAGAAATATCTAATATTCACCGAGATTCTTTTCGACCTTCCCTCTACTGATATCGATCCAACAATGAAAGCATCAATTCTAGATGAGTCTCTATTTTTTATTTCGTCATCTAACCTGTGGTATGGAGATATACTTATCTATCTCGAGCCCCAATCTTTCTGGCCCGATACCTCTCACTCGCAACAACAACGTATTCGATACCAAGCCAAATATTATCTTATCATTGGCGACACCTTTTACCGTTGTGGTATCAATATGATTTTATGGAGGTGCCTCACTCATGAGGAAGCCAAGAAAGTTTTGAATGATTTCCATTCTTGTGCTTGTGGTGGACATTTATCTAGTTATGCTACCACATAGAATATTCTCCATGCTGATTACTTCTGGCCAACCATATTTAACAATTGCATTAATGCTATTAGAATTTTTCATGCATGCCAAATTTTTTATCATAAGACTCAATTACCACCTGCACCATTGCATCCTATCGTCGTTGTTGGACCATTTGAAAAATGGGGCATTGATTTTATGACATGTAACCCTACCTCGGCCAGGGGGCATGGGTATATTATTGTCACCGTGGAATATTTTACGAAATGGGTCGAGGCCTTGCCTACATTAAACAATAGTGGTGAGACGACTGCTCTTTTTTTCTTCAACAATGTGGTTGCATGGTTTGGTGTACCACAAGCTATAGCTATAGATTATGGTTCACATTTTCGCAACCATATGATGACTGAATTAACTGCTAAGTTAGGAATTTCACCGCAACTTAATGGAAAAGTTGAAGCTATTAACAAAATTCTTAAGCAAATGCTTCAACGAATGATAGGAGTTCATAAACAAAAATGACATTTAATCCTGTACTCAGCACTATGGGCTTACTGAACCTCAGTGAGAAATACAACTAGATTCACATCTTTTCAATTGGTGTATGGTCTAGAGGCAATCTTGCCCGTACAATGTGAAATTTAATCATTAAAACTCATGATTGACTTGTTATCCAACACTTCTGATGAAGAAGCACATTTCTTAGAACTCGTCCATCTTGATGAAACACGTTGTGAAGTCGAATTGGCCAACGAAGCACATAAGAAATGAATTAAGGCACAATATTACTGAAATGTCAAGCCTCACATTTTCTCAGAAGGAGACTTGGTCTTGCTTTATGATCAGGATGCTGATAAACTAGGAGCAAGAAATTTTGAACTATTATGGATGGGCCCCTATATTTTCAAGCACGTTTTGGCAAAAGGCACTTATGAGTTAGTTGATTATGATGGAATTCCATTGTCACGGCCCTGAAAAGGGTTGTATTTGAAACATTACTATGCATGATTTTGTGTAGTAATAAACACTGTATATATTATTTGATTGCATGTGTGTTTGTTACAGTGTGAATTTTAGAGTTTTATGTGGTTAAGTAATCCACTTTTCATTTTTTTTAGATGTTAAAATCCTTGGAACCATTTATTGGTTATGTCGAGGGTGCTAGTTGTAGTACACATAACCCATCTTCTGCAGCATGGGCCATATTCACTCCAAGTGGTGAGTTAGTGAGTTTTCAAGGGATTTGTATTGATCATTCTACAAATATATCTCTGAGTATAACGCATTCATTGAACTCTTCTCTCATGCCATTTCACTTGGCATTTGCTGAATCATCATTAAGTTGGACCCACAGCTTGTCATACTGCAACATACAAATGTTTATACCATCTGAAATCCAACTATTTATCATATGTTCCTTAGAGTTCATCTCTTGGAAAGACATTTTGATCACATGCAATATCAACACATTTCTAGGAACTTTAATAGATTCATTGATTCATTAGCAAACTATGCGTTAAACAAACATTTACGACACATGTAAAAAGTAAATTTTCAATTCACATCAATAGTTGAATAGGATTGCACATAACCATATATAAAAACATTGAATGTAAAACAGATAGATGTTTAAAGTTTTTACAAAATTTGTGTCCAAGACATGTTGGTCATCTGACCTGGAAACTCTAAATTCATATAGAAAAACATCCTATGTATACCTAATGATGCTCATGATAACAGGTCACAGCCTGAGCTATCATGCATAATAGCCTCATCTAATGGCTAGGTACATTAATAGTATGGCGTTGCAGCCTCATAAGAAACTCCTCAATCTAGACATCTGTAATACTGAGGGTTAACCCCTCTATATGATCCTATAACTCTACCAATGTCTCGGCTAAATCCAAATCCTGGAGAACTGCTCTTCCGACATTTCTCCACTCTGGTTAACCTGCCTCCTATTGATGACCCATTAGTCGAACGATGCCAACATTTGCATGCATGAGAACATCTTTAGTTTAGCCTTGGAAACATCAAAGACACAAAAACATGTAGAAACTTAAAAAATTAAAAACACTTGGTCAAAACAATTTACCTAGAGCACCCCATTGAGCACCCACTAGTAACCTCAAATATGGATCTCCACCAGAGTCCATCCATGCATATGGATGCTCCTCGATGACAATGTGTTGTTGACTGAGCCAGTTGAAGAATGCAAGAGGAAATGAGATTGATGATTGACTAGCATGTCGAGCCATCAACTCAACCAATCTATGCATATGTGGATCTCTAGGACCAATCAAACTCAATGACACATGATGAGGTTGCATCAATGGAATTCTCTCTAAGGTTAAGGTGATCAAGATCGAACCATAGCTAAAATTCTTCGTCTTACCATTCTTTACTTTGGTCAGCTGCTCTTTCATTCAAGAGAGAACTGCCTAAAACCAGTTGAATATAGTTGGCTCAAGGCACTCAAGCACAAACTGGATGTATGATCTATTCGCCAGATGAAGTGTCACACTACTTGACAACTTTGCAATAGTGAAAACGATTGTTCACAAGGGAAAATCATGAACATCCCTAATGTTGATCTTCCCATACTTGCTAGGTTGTGTACCTGGCCGACAGAACTTTCGAATGTAGTCCCTCACTGATTCACCCCCATGGGCAGAACCTGAAAGAGATATGGGGGCATCATGTCTCGACAATCCTGTAAGGAAGTAAACATCATTGATCAATATAGGTAGCACTTTGCCCCATATGTGAAAAGCTCGCAATACTAGATCCCATGAATGAACTAAGAACTACAATAGTTCTAGTTGTTGCCTCATCTCCGACAACCTGAAATATTTGAGTAACCCACAGTCTCTGAGGGCCTCAACAATTCCCAGATCATTTAGGGCAACCATATATTGTTCTTCATGTTCTCTTTCATGCCAAGTAATAGCCATTCCGATCTAATCAAAGCCCGAAATCAAAGCATAAGCTTTGTTAGGATCCATTTCATGCAAAAAATTGAAGAGTTTTTTTGTAAAACAGGAGAAACAAATTTCTCAACTACACACAGCGTAGCCCAAGCCTTGAGGGAGTGTGTTGCAGAGCAAGTATCCTTCTGTTTGGGTGCACTACAGTGCAATTTTCGATGTGTTAGGTTGCGCTAATCCCAGGGCGAGATATATTTTCTCTAGGGACCCCAAAACCCTAAAAAAATTGTCTGAAATTGCAAAAGAATTAACTTAAATGGAAGAGAAAAGGTAGATCTCCTACCTAGTCCTGACGGCACGTAAAATGGTCCACAGAATCTCTCACAATCAACTACTGAAGTTCAAGGTAAAAAATTGGTTCAGAGCACAAAACTGAATGGTAAATATCAAATGGTGAAAATGACTTGGTAAATTCTTGTTTTATGGTTATTTCATGTTCATTTAATGAATAAAATATAGTTTTTACCTATTTTTACCAATGAAATAGGTATGTTTAATCTGTTTGGTGCTTCTTTGAACAAATTTACATTTGACATGAATGATCATGAATTGTACTTTTGACCACAGAGCATACATTTATCTCTTTTTCGAGCTTTGTTAAACATCGAAAAGGGAACCCTCCTGGAGTCCTCTTTAACTTCTTTTCGGACTCTCTAAATATGAAAAGGTTGCCGAGCGCTTGTCCTTTTCAGCTCGTTAAAGGATTGGAAATGACATATACTGAATATAAGTTTAACCCTTTTCTCGACTGAGAGATTATTTACGAAAAAGGAATACGTTGACCGAACATGGTCAATAGGTTCTCTCTTATATTTTATGATTTTTCAGACTTGAGAGACATATTTACGAAAAAGGACTTGTGGATTTTTCTTGTTGTCCCTTTTCAAACTCTATAAACATGAAAAGGACCGAGTTCTCATTGTCGTTAAACTCGTTAAAACATCAAATAGCAACAAACATGTCCATCATGACAAGATCGAGTTTCACCTTTGCTAGATTCATTAAAACATCACATAGAGATGGATTCACCCAAAGGGTGGAATTATACTACAAGCATATGTTATCCTCCTCAAGCTTGTTAAAAATAAAGAGGTACTTGTCAACAATGACTGGGGAAAATGGAAAAGGGATAAATCACTTTATGGTAGCAAGTCGCTCTTGAACATGACACTTTCACTTCATCTCTGTGACTATTTCGGTTTGGTTATCTACTTGATGGTTATCTACTTGATGGTTATCATACCTATGGCCTATCACACCATCCATCACTTTGGTTTTGGGTCAATGTTGCTAATTCATTCAGTGTCACCAAAATTTTAAAGAGAAGTCATTGTTATCACCCCAAGAAACTCTCCTATGGTTGTGGCTCGTAGATGCTCAAGAACATTACAAATTCAACTTATTTTTGCAAATGGATGAATCGAAGGAATGATGCTTGTTCAAGCCAGATAACCACTTCTACTTTGCTTGACCCCAGACATGCATGAACACCCCCAGACTACAAGGCTTTAGACCACCAATTACTCATAGTTTAAGGGTTGGGTGAATATGGAGGATACTGACCACACCAGCAGATGCACAAGACCATGTGATGGCTGGCTGCAACCAGTAAAGAAGTCATCAAATCTAATTCCCTAATACACAGACGGGATGAAAGCTCTCTAGCATTAGGTGAAAAGAAGCCTGAATAGATCATTAACTGATACATACAGGATTTTAACACAGAGGTAGGATGACAACTACTCTAATGCTAAACATCAAGTGTTCAGAAATGCAGCATATCAAGCACAACTTGGAATAGAAGGAGAATGGAAAGTGAGTAAATAACAGCAAAAGAAGCTTGTATTAGCCAAAAATGAAGATGAGACGTTGCAAGTATCAAAGTAGTTATAGTCTCCAGAAGTTGAACCTTACATCAAAACATCAACCATCATCCTGATTACATCTTGTTTCTGGGTATATATAGAGTTTCATTACAAGGAACTTGACCATTCTAAGTATGGAGGGGTCATAATTGACTACCAACCGCTTTAACTGCTTGATGGAGTCTCTGGTGCATTTACTTTCTTTAGTGAATAAATCCAATCTTCTCAGATGCTCTGTTGACCTCGTGGGTAGATGGAGTATCGTATAGGATAGATTTCCATAACTGTTAAATGCATTCACCTGCTCGGGCTCTGTCCTTTTCCTCCTCGGCCATACTATTTGTTGAATGTGGTCATTGAGGAATCAAATGCACCAGGTATTGGTAAACTGGTCACCTTCGTCCTTCGGGTGCATGGGACGGTTCATGGATGTGTGTGGCGTGGCGAGTGTACGAGCAGGATGGAGGAGATAGACTGGTCGTCGGATTAAGAGGATAGACAGCGAGGATTCCTTGGCTGTGGGTATCAAGAGATATGGAAGTGGAGTGAGCACGGGTCGTTGGATCTGGGTGGACAAATCCAATGGTCGTCAGGCAGTGGAAACGTATGGACATTAACATGCGAGAAATGGAAGACGGGCGGTAAGTGGAATTGCTCGCACCACCATTGGGGGTTGGGCAGTAAAGGTACAATGGCGTGCAATACCAGTGTGACGCATGGCAATGGGGAAAGGATGAAACCACTTTTCATAACGTGCCATCATCTTAGCGGTTTGAAGGCACGAGGAGAGCGACTGTCGTCGGATCACAGTGGAGATGATCTAATTGTGGGGAAACGGTTGCGTTAGTTGCTGCGACGGGAGCCATTAGATTAGGGTGGAGGAGATCAATAGATGTGAATAGAGGTGGTGATGGATTATGGGAGTACGGGGTCACATGAATACGGACTTATGGGGCTTAAGCTTTGCACTCAGGGCTTGGATAAACAAGAGTTTATCCCGGGTTTTGAAGGAAAAAACAGAGGTAGCGGGGTTATGAGAGAGCAAGCGGAGTGAAGGAGAAGGAGGAAGATGACTAGCACGAGTTCTCTTTTGAGCATGAACAATATGGCCAAGCTTGTATTTGATCCTCAAAATGTCAAAATATGTGGCAGAACTAACACTGGCTCCTTCTGGGGATGAGATCCTCCCTATGAGGCCTCAAAAACTGCAGATCATTGCCTTACCTGTCAAAACCAAATGAGAAAAATTCCCTAGTGTTCCATTGGGCATGGAGTCTAACTGAGTCTACACTAAAACTGATTAAAATAACATATTTACAAACTTAAGGGCCGAAAACCTTAAAGAACATAAACTTTCAGAAAACGCCCATTAACTGGGCCATCAAAAACTATCTCCCCTTCCATACTCTGTAGTATGAAAGTATTGTTCCATTGGATCTGAGAAATGATAAAAGGCCCTGTCCATGAAGCA
>APFE031316587.1:1848-14803 GCA_000404065.3 Pinus taeda | reverse complement strand
TTATCTCCTCCTATGAGCTTGAAATTGGATAGGCTAAGGATCCATTAACCTCCTATCCTCTCATCCCTTGCTCCATGGAAACTAACTCCAAGTTTGGAAAGCCATTCAATACCTTCATTTATGACAAAACCACCTCCATTTCCTATAAATTGAGCACTCATCATAGTGATCAAGGGGCTAGAATCTGAAGTTTTTAAGGAAATTTTGTTGGTTTGAGAAGTGAGTTCATGTCAAGCAATGTTATGCTGCTGGATTGGTGTGCTTTTGATGTGGCGAGGGTTGGATTGAAGCTAGAGGAGTGGCACAGGATCAAACTGTATTGGGTGATACTCTTCCTTCTACATTAATAAAGAGTTTATTCCTTTTCTCATATTATTGTTCATATCTATGATGATTATGTGTTTCAATGTCTTTGATTCCATTGGATTATAGTAGATAGATCATGTATGTTTTGATCGTTTATTGTTTCTATTTCTCTTAATATAAGTACCAATTAGTGGGTTTAGTTCAAGTGGGAGCGACAGGAGCGCTTCAAACAGGATTAAGGAAGCGAAAGACTACAAGTAAGTTCCTTCATCTCATCTATCTACTATGGGAAAAGGTTAAACTACTTTCTTTCTATTGTTCTAGGTGTAGCTACCCACCTAGGGAAAATGTGTTTATCTGTAGATGCAAATTCTATATAACAGTCATGTCAAGTGTAAGTCAAGTGTTGATAATTGGATGTAGCAGTCATAGAGTAGATGAAGAGTCATGAGGGTATATGAATTGTCAAAAATGGGAATGTCAAGGGTCACCCCACCCTTTGCTATAAATAGTCCCACATAATTCATTGTATAGGCTTTTGGTCAACCAAGCTTCCGACAACACTATCGTAGAGAGAGCTTGGATAGTATTATAATGAGCCTTGGCTTCTCCACTGAGCAAAGCTAGTACATCTCTTTGGAGGAGCAGGCGGTTGTGGCTGTAACATTCTACTATCAGAACTAGTGGTTGGACATGGATGTATTGTATGACTGGAAATTACACTTCTTAATATAACAAGAGCCAACATGTTTCATGCATATGTTGTATTGTATTCTAAGTTATCTAGTTTACTCTAAATGATATATGTATCTGTTTACTTACACATGCATGTATAGCTATCTATGTATGTATGTATGAATCTTTCTGGAATGTGTTGTTGGTTTAACCATCACTTTGGATTCCTTGCCAACTTGCCTTGTTGTGATGCATCTTCGCTCATGTGTTCCCTTCTTAACTCCGTGTATCATGGGTTTCCAAGGGGTGCACTCATCTCAACCCCTGTGTGTCAGAACCTCTCAGGAACCTTCCTTGGCTCGTGTAGCTATCACATCCTTGCTACCAACATAGCTATCTTGCTTGCCTCTATGCGAAATCACTGTGAAGGCATTGTTGTATGACCCACTGTTGGGACTCCTACACCAAATGGTCTAAGGTCTAATTGGGACTTCTTACCAGGGAGATCCCTTGACATGTTGGTGGGTCCAACACCGTCAACATTTTTGGCGCTAGAAGGAGGACCAGATGACAAGCTATGTCCTCTAACCCTATTTTGAACCTTTGCATATCTATCATAGATTCTTTCACTCTTCTCCCTCTGTGATGTTTTTTGAATCACAAAGATGTCACCATCATGAGGGAGTTCTTTGATTTCTTGTCCACTTACATGTATGATGGTGAAGGTGAAGTGGCCTGGCCTAAGTTCTTACATGACTTTCTTTCCATGCTCAATGAGAAAGATGGATGTTCTGACGAATAGGCCAACTTGCTGCTTGCATAAACCCTTCACAAATCTCCACATCGATGGTTGTGCAGCCTACTGGTTGATAGCGTGCACTCACTTGAGCACTTCTGTGATCTCATTTAAGACACTTTCTATCATTTTCATCCAGACCATCTTGACCAAAAACTATTACAACAAAGGAAGGCTCCGCATGAATCGACTATGGATTTTTGGCAGCATTCCCGTGATTTGCAATTTTAAGGTCTAAAGAGCTAGATGAAATTTTTCTATCTTTGGGACCGATTCAAGTACTATGTTAAGAAATATACTCATCCTAAGAAGAAGTTTGAAATCAAGCCTCATTCCGTATTCTTCAGTGACGGAGCTACGCAATCCTATAAGGATGTGGTCACTGTCACAGGTGACTTTTTTCCATCCTGTCATCAAATAGCTCCATTACTATAGAGTGATGTTTAGGATCATGCTCACACACCTGTTCCGCTGTCGCATCCTCCCAACATCACTTCGATTAATTTTCGCGTAGATTTGGTTGTGATTCCATTGAGTTGTCATATTCATTTTGTTCCACAACCTCCATCTTCATACTCGGTTGTTCCTCTAGATGATACTGCCTTCTGTTCTTCCATTCTAAACTCTACATTTGTTGTGAATGAGGAAAAAGCCATTGACGGAGTTGGTGTTGCACAACCAACATGCACTATCATTCATGAAGAATATGAGTGGGAGCTTGAGCATCAGCACTCAGCGAAGGATGACTCCCTTCCATCTGAGCCCCCTCTGTTCTTTCCTAACATCTTTGTTGAACCTGCCATCCATGATTTCACATGTGTATCTTCATCCATCGATGAACCCATTGTTGATCACTCACAGGATACACCGAATGTTAGTCCATCATCCAACAATAGAGAGGATAAGTTATTCATCGAAGATCTACTTGATCTTTCATCTGCCTTTTCTGAAAACACAGAGGATGAATTTTTTCGCTTTTCATCTACCCCTCTATTTGACTCATCAGATCATGAGGATGCTTATGGAAACATTGATTTTTCTGATTATGGCTATGGTGATCCATTCACTTCCATATTCGATCATGATCATGATTCTATCACAGTTGATTTTTCGAAGCCACCAATATATGATGATCTATATGACAATGAAGTTGAAGCACTCTAGATTGTTGAGGCACTTCAGCCCGAGATGATGGTTATGTCAGACCCTCACTCTCCGGAGATTGGTCTCACTTCCAACCAGGAAATTTTTCAATTGCTTGAGGCTCCTCATCAATCATCTGTATGCATTGAAGATCAATCTCATACACAGATCATACTTCCTCCACTTGAACTACATGATCCTATCGCTCGTGCATTGGAGGAATATTAAATTGCAAGAACACGTGCATGATGCAAGTTGTCTTTGTTTCTTTTGTTTTCTTGCAAGTCACAGTCAAGAGTGCTTATGCTTCAAAGTTGCATGAAGTGTCACATAACACCATGATAAGTCCATGGACTACTCGTCATGTACTTTCTCTCACTTATGTCCTGTGGGCACTTTCAAACATGAAGTGTGGTTGTCTTCATTGTTATATCTTTCTTGCTGGCTGGTTCGCATAACTGGGTTACTCGTAGACCAAGCCTTCACCAAAATGGGTCAAGAAATGTGCCAGTAGCTGCATTAGAAATATCACTTCACGTGATCAAGCCCATGCATCATTAGTTTAGGAGTAGGAGTAGTGTTTTCTTTCAGTTAGTTTTCTTGTACGCTTGTTTTCTTACTTGCTTCATTTGTTTGTTTGTTTTCTTGCTTGTTTTCTCACTATCTTTTCTTTCACTTGAGCTTCTGCTTCTACTTTTATTTGTTGTTTATTTGTTTTCTTGTTTTTTTCATAGGTTAATTTCACATGAAACCATGTGTGACTCTTGAAACAAGATGGGTAAAGTTCAAGAGGCCTCATACAACTATCACTACTTGGTTATCTTTCACCTTGCCTCTGTATGAAGAACTTGTTACTCTTAGTCCATGATACATTGAAGGAAAATACATATTGTTTGAGGTAAATCTTGGTGAAAACACAACGCTTGCGTGCTAACTTGTGTCACCTACTCTAGTAGGTTGTTTTTGGGCTAACCCTTGCCAGCTCAGTCAAGTAGAGTAAGGTGAGGGGGAAACCTTAACAGGAACATCAAAGATATAATAAACTAATTCTCTATAGGAAAAACCTCTTCTGCCTCAATAAGTCGAGATCCCTCTTCCACCTCTGAAATGAATAAGTTCTATGCACAATCACCAAAAATGAAAAAAAATGAAAAGTGAAAATTTTCAAAAATGAAAAATAAATAAGGCAAAAGAAAAGAAAGGCTTCCTGCATAGAGAGGTGATGCAAGTAACTCCACTAGGGTACTCACCAGGCTCTCTGGCAGCAGAGCCATGCTTATGTTCCTATGTGACTCCATCAGGGTACTATCCAGGCCTACCAGTAGCAGAGCAACACCAAAGATGAAAATAAGACTCTGACGACTATACTACTTGTGCACCAATATACCCATCAACCCCAATCAAAACAATTATGTTGCCTTGGCTTGGAATGTGTGTCAATCGACCAAAAGTTTGGCAGATGCTACATCTTACAATCAAGCTAGTGTGAAACCAAGACGAACTAAGAATGGAATAATACTTCCGAAGGCATTAGACTTTCTTTTCATGAACAAGGTCCATTCAGAGAGCTGGAGTTCTAGAAGTGTGTCGCGAAGTGTTGTAGTGGCTACAAACACCCTCCAAAATTTTGCATTAGCTTCATTTTGGAGCCTCCCTACTAAATTTTCACAGCACCTTGTCTTGCTTCATCAAGTACACAATCTTCGGTGTTTTTCTTGCAGAAAGATAGCCTATCCATCAAAGCTTGATGCATTCCCCTCACAGGTTGTTTATCTAGACTTAGTCTAGCTGCAGCCTGAGAAACTCCCCCAAGAAATTGCACAATTCTCTCTTGCAGCCTGCTCGGCTCCAGAATTGCGCAATCCTGCCAGTGAGGCTTCACCTAAAAAACTATGCAGTTCTTCTCAATAGGGCTACTCAGCCTAGGAATTGTGCAATCATGGGTAGTAGTTAGTTGCTCTACCTAGAAATTGCACAAATCTCCTGGGCATCTAGCCCAACTCCATCTAAAAATGCACATTTTCTCCCAGAAGTTGAGCAACCTCATGCATGAGCAGTTATGTTGACTAGTTCCTCTCGGGACTAAGGAAACTTGACTTGCATACATGGCTTGCTTTTTCCCAGAAAAGAAAAAGGAAACATGTAAAAAGCATTGCATGATTCAAGGAGCTACTTTTAGTAGCCCGAGGTTACATGAAAAGTTCGTTTTAGAAACTTTCCTCCAAGTGTCACTTTTTCCTACATTTGTGGCATGCGCATCATGAGCTCAAATTTATTTATTTGATGCATTAGAGCTCATTATTTCACATCAATATTGGAGCTCTAACATCCCACAACACATCCAGGACTCTTCAACACATCTGACTCAACTATTCACGGGTAAGTGGTCTCAACTTGTCTTTTTCAGCATTTCTGTTACTTTTTGTGTTTTCACTTGTGTGAGTGTTGTTTGCTTGATTTATTTGAACACTTTTTGTTGTGTACATGCATAATAGCTTGTACTAGTGCCATTTCAGTTTTCGTTGCTATCTCACTATTGTCACTTGCATGAAATTGTTTTGCACGAACGGTCGCCGATTCGGCGACTCGCTTCACCCACATGCATGTTGATATTTTTACTAAATCATTCATTCAATGTTTACATTAACGATTAATCACTTCTACTTTCACTTAGTGTCTCAATGCATTCACTTTCAGATTTTCTTTCAGTTTCCCGTCGGCGGTTCTGGGCAGCCTTGGCCCAGACTCTGCCTCACCTAGACAACATTGCACAAACTAGAGAAGGGAGACTCTATCTTCCTCTCCAAAATTGCACATTTCTACCCAAGAATTTTCCTCCAAGACTACTTTCAACATTTATGAGGGACAGTGACTGCTGGCCCAAAAAGTTGCGCAATGCAGTCCCTGAGCTTGCAGTCATTGCCAGCTGGAATTGCATATTATGCAATCCCAATAGTCAGCAGTCAGCTTTGATTACACATTGTGCAAATCCAGTAGCTAGTCTTGCCTCCCAGACAACCCAGACTACCTTTGGCATAGTTTTGGCAGCCATCACCCAGCCTTCCAGAGGAAATTGCGCAATCTTTTCCTATCATTCCCTATGTATGTGTTATGTCATTCCCAGAATTTCATTTGGTTTTAGCTGACAGATTTCTTGCCATGCATGTTGCTTTGTCTCCAGATCTTTCGGGTGTTAATTGTCCTCTTATCAATACAGGATCACTGGCCTCGAAGAGAGTAGGATCAAAGGACACTACGGAAGTGCAATTGGAGCAGCAGTTGAGCAAGTCTCTGCATGTCTACTGATCTATGAAGATACCAAGTTGTTTCTAGATAAGGACATCATGCTGAAACGGCAAGAGGTCAATGAAGCATTTGCAGGTACTTTTGGGGAAGACTCCAAAGACCATCAAGTGTATGTGAATATTCACAAGTCTAGCTTATACCGGATTGCATGCAGATACATCGCGTTCCCATGTGTGGACATGATACACTAGATCATCTTGCACACTAATCCCGAGACGATGACTTTGATAAGTTTCAGTGGGATGAAGCTTGCCACCTTTTGGGCATAGGATTATGATGAGATGTATCATATTTTGAAGCTCATGACTATCATGGAGACTCCTTTCACCTTACCCAACAGCAGTGCCAACTCTAGAGAAATATTGAAGAACTAGGTAAGGGAGCCACCTAGATTAAAGATGACACCCAACCAGATCTCCAGGACAAAGATGCTACGGAAAGAATATCATTACATGGTCATATTTGCATGTCGACTGTATGGCTAAGAAAGCATGAAAATCTTTTGATAGAGTTGGGTTATTGCGCTGGAGAAACTAGCCAGAAAGGGCAAACCATGCAATTAGTTTGGCATGTTGGCTCATCAATTAAAGGAATGGGTGACGAGGGCTTGAGAGTCACCTAGAGGAATGCAAGTAGAGATCTACATGTCTTCCTACATCTTAGATGCAATCTATGCCCGACAGGAGTTCTCATGCTTGGAGTGGGCATGGTCACCAATGGAGACTGTTGTGAACACATATTGTAAGTTGTTGTCCGATCATATTGTCACCCCATTTTACAAGAGGATATTCAAATAGGATCCACACTACATGTCGAAGGAAGAAATGGAGGCACTGATAGCCATTTCTGATTGGTATGCCTCACCATCCGACACCTTCATATGAATTTTCAGAGTAGAGAAGCCTCTGCATGTTTTATCGAAGTTTTCCTTGGACATACTCATCATGCATGAAGTAGCAGATCACATCTCAGTAGGATTGATAACTAGATTGCACCAGAAGAAGAAGGCACCTTGGCCCGTTCCTCCATTGCGGATTGCGTTATATGAGATCTGAAGTTTCAAGAAAGTAGATGTTGAAGTAGAACATATGAAGAAGTATCCATTCAAGCTCTGAAGTTACAATCTGTATGACCCACATTGTATTGTGAAAGATCACTGTACGAGAGTACAGTTCAATGAGATCCACGGGGTATTTCTTTGGGTCAAGGAGGACCCATGGAGATATTGCTACAGTTTCTCCAGACCCAATGAACAGGTTGGCTTTGCTATGGAGTGGTTAGTGAAGAAACATGAATCAACATCCTAGAGAGAGGCAACATCAACAGAAGTAAGCATACCAATGCGCGACAAGGGCAAGAGGAAGATTGTTGATCACATGGAGGAAGAGAAAAAATACAAGTTCCGAGAATATCCACTAGTAGAGAAAACAACTATGGCTATAGAGGGAAAGAGGAAACAATGTGACAAGAGAATTGTGCAAAGGTAGAGGGAGAAGAGAAGAATGGAGGAAAGAGAGAAGGAGTTGCATGAGATAAAGGAGAAACTCTGGAAGGAACAAGAGCTGCACAAATAGGAGAGGGAAGCACAATAGCAACAGGTACAACAGTGGGTGTAAAATGTGAAAACAGATGAAACAACACCTGTACAGGTAGTGGATTCATCAAAACAACTAGCATTAGGTAGACAGTGTGAACCATCGCAGGAGCAGGCTTCGCTCGTGAGATAGAGCAAGAACTTCAACAGTTGGACACAATATGAAACAACAGGAATTAGAATAGGACATCGACCTTACGCCTCACCACCAAGAGGTTGACTTACCTTCTTCACCACATCCAGATGATAAGCAAGTCTCAAGCGACCGAGGAGGCACTGAGATCCTCAGAGATCACCCGGAAAGAGAGATGCACAACATATCGTTCGACGAGTATCAACATAGAGTTGGGCAGTCTCGTAGAGTTTCGACTCTGGATGATCATACATCTCTTATGCAAGTTGAAGAAAGAGTGATCGTGTCTGACATGCACAAACATCCAGAAGCCTTGGCCGATGCAACTAGAGTGTATGCCGAGGCCACTAGCTCAAGTGTTCACTTTCTGATAACTGAAAATGAGTGAATGGCTAAGGAACTTCAGAAGGCCAAGCAAGGAGGAGAGTTGGTGACAACGTCTGCCCGAGATGAACTGAAGAAGGAAATACTAGATGAAGTGTTGTCCCTTGCCACAATTATGCAAGCATTGTAATCCAAGTTTTATACCATGCATAAGGCAATCGTCCATCTCAATGGATGACAATAGCAATGTGCTAGAAGATGTTGGAATTATGGCACAGGTTTGGAGCTATGGCACAGGTATTGTCCTTGATGGCAACTCTCTTTGATAACAGATCTCAGTTCAGGCACTCAGAAAGAAGAAAAATACATATATGCAGGTTCATCTAGACAAAGGAGCGTATACACGCGAGGTATACATTACAAAAGCGCGTATATGTTGGAGATCATATTTTTGGTCCATGATAGTTAGTCCTTGGAATTTGAACCTATGTTTCGGACCAAGGCGTCTCGGCAGATGTGTTGATCCCTAGTTTTGGGTTCATGGTATTGAAATGTTATGGTTTTGGACCATGGTATTGAGGAAGGCCTAAGACTATAAAAGAGGAAGGAGATCATATGGCAAAGGGGTGTTGGATTATTATCGAAGATCTGAAAAGTACTAGAGCTGGTATATTGGGAATTGGGTTATGTTGCAGATCTAGACCTGAATGAAGGAGGAACCTTGGCGCAAAAGGAAGGATAAGTTCTATTCAAGGGTCATAATCTTTAAGCTTGAATGATGGTATCTTTGCATGATTTTGATCTGCTAGATGTGGCACTTGCTTGATCTATAAGTCTGATAATCTGGGTTTATTAGTGATTGACTATTTGGAAGAGTGTGTTATCCTTTATAGATCTGTACGTAGGTTTAGTGAAGCGAAGGCGCGTATACACGCAGTTTTGGTGAAGTAAAGGCGCGTATACGCAGGTTGTTCCATACGCAGATGCGTATGCACGCAAGTTTTAGGCTGTTGAAATGGCGTATATGCTTTAAGTTATGATCTAACTGCTTCTGTGTATTTCTGCTGAGTTCTGGTTTCTATTTTCTGGTGTATGGTTTCTGGTACTGTGTTTTGGATACAGCTGTAAGAAGAATATCTACTTGATTCAGATCTAATTTGTAGAAAGAAGATTGGTTGATTCTTGATGATTGTTTGATGTTCATGGATCCAGTCTGAAAATTGATGAAACGTGGTCCCTGGAAAAAAGAGAAGGTTGTAGCCTTCTGTAGGTCAGCACCTACGTACTAGTATCTTGGCTAGTACAAGAGCTAAAGGGGGTTGTAGCTCCCTTCCAGGAGAAGCTGGAAAATGAGAGAGAGTTGTAGCTCTCTGCAGGTTGCAGCCTGCGTACTAGTAAAGGACTGCACCAGTACATTGTAAATAGAAGTTTCTAATTAAAGAAAGATAGAGACGAATTGCAGCAGGTGGTTTTCACCCACATTGGATTTCCACCTTATATCTGGTGTTCTTGTGTGTGATTGTCTTTCTGCTCTATTTTACTGTCTCTGGTTACTGGTTATTTGATGTTGCATCTCAGATTAATAATCATCATCTGAAAATTTAAGTAAATTAAAAGTTTGCTCTGTATACGCGGTTTTACTTCTGAATAGTTGCGTATATACGCAAGTTGAATTAACCGAAGTAGCGTATACAATTTGGTTGTTGAAAAGGATTATTTGACTTGATAATACTAATTCACCCCCCCTCTCAGTATTATTTCCAACAGAAGAGCATGCATCTTGATGAACTTGCATGCTGTTGTTGAGTACATGCAAACATGGATGATGAGATACAAGGGAGCCTTGCTTCGCTTGCCTAAGATGATGAAGGCCAATGCAGTCGAGCTGAAGGCACGTATCCGAAGTCAGATGTAGATCTATGAAGAGCTTTTGCAACTAATCACTAGTATATAGGCTTACCGTGAATGTATATTAGAGAGTATAGATGTTGTGGTGCAAACACATGTGATCCCATCTATTGGGACTCTCACCCAAGTGAAGACAAAGGCACAAGTCCAATTAAAGCTTCACTCATACATCGACGAGTTGATGCACATTGCCACAAACCCAAACTTGCCCATTATTGAAAACATCATGGACAAGTATGTTGTTGGTCTGATCGCATTGAAGACAATGATGCACATGCTTACAGACGAGTTGGATAGAGGAGCTTGAGAAGTGTACCCAGATTCTATGGAGGCAAGAATCAAGTTCTAAAAACATGTCACCTTGGAGCACACAGACTACCGATCCTGGCATCAATATGTTATTGTTAGGAAACCTAAAAGATAGAAAAGATAGATCAATGCCTTAGAATTTAGCCTCTTCGAGGGGGCAACCTCCTTTACATCACACAAATCAACAATTCTTGGATGATTCAAAAGAAAAACCCTCCTTTCTATATATAGGAGTCTAAGGGGACATAATATAACCAAGGCAACCTAACAATAATAATATAAAGGCACAAAAATAACAATAGTGGGATTCTACAGGGCACAATAATAACAATATGGGGACAATAGGGGCATAACAATAACAATAGTAATGGGGGAATCACTAGTATTATAGGGACCTAACATGCCTTTCTCCTTCTAAAAAATGTTGTCATCAACGCTTGAGTAGTTCTAGGTGCTTTTGTATAAAATTCTCATCCTCCCATGTGGAATCTTCAACGGGTAAGTTCTTCCACTTGATGAGATACTCTGAATTTGATCGATTTTGTAGCTGTCGAGTTCTTGTTTCTTTGATTACTTCAGGTTCCAATATTATTTTTCTTTCCTCATCAAGTTCTGGAAATATTTTTTGAACTAGAATCTTGTCACCTATAACCTTCTTTAAGCATGAAACATGGAAAACTGGGTGCACTCGAGAAGCTGCAGGAAGTTCCAATTTGTATGCCATAGTACCTATCTTTTGCAACACCTTGTATAGACCATAATACTTTGGTGATAATTTATTATCCTTCTTAGGTTGCTTGAGTGACATTTGTTTATTCACCTACATCAAAACTTCTTTCACTACGATGTTGATCTGCCTGCTGTTTCATTCTATTCTATGCCAAGGTAAGGTTATCCTTTAAGAGTTGGAGAACTTGTTTTTGATGCTCGATGTGATCTTCCACTGTTTGAACATTCGAATTTTATCTTAAATATGATGTGATGGATGGTGGATGATATCCATAAAGTGCCATAAATGGGGTCATTTTTGTTGTTGTATCGAAGGAAGTGTTATACCACCATTCAGCCAGAGGCAACCATTTGACCCATTGTGTCTATTTATTAGATACAAAGAAACGAAGATATCCTTCCAAACATTTGTTTACTATCTTAGTTTGCCCATCAGATTGAGGATGATAAGATGAGCTATGAGCTAACTGAGTCCCAAGACAGGAAAATAATTCTGTCAAAAAATTTCCAGTGAAAATGGGATCTCTATCACTTACAATAATCTTTGGATTTCCACGTAGCTTTTGAATTGTTTCCATAAATGCAATAGAAACTGTACTCGCTTTAAATGGATGAGATAATGCGCAAAAGTGTGCATACTTGGTAAGTATGTCAACTACCACCATGATTACACTCTTTCCTTCAGACTTGGGTAAACTTGTGATAAAATCCATTGAAACCTCCTCCCAATGTTAGCTTGGATTGTATAAGGGTTGTAATAGTCATGGGGTCTTAATTGTTTCAACTTTATTTTGTTGGAAAACCAAACATTCCGCCACAAACTTTTGAATATCCGATTTAAGGCCATCCCAAAAAAAATCCTTCTTAACCCTGTGGTAGGTTTTTAAAAATCCTAAGTGCCCTCCTAAGGGAGAGGTGTGCAATTCCCTAAGAATCTTTTGTTTGAGTTGGGAATTCTTACATAGGTATGACCGATCCTTGTACCATAACAAATCATTTTGCCAGCTAAATGTATCATATGTACTGGGATCTTGTTGTATCTTTTGAATGAGTGCCCACACTTCCTCATCATTCTTCCGTTCATCCCTTGCTTCATTTATCCAATCTGGTTGGATAGTAGAAAGGGCACAAAGAAATGATTCCACATCCTCATCCTTTCTTGAGAGTGCATCTGCTACAACATTTCGCTTCCATTTTTTGTAGATGATTTAAAAGTCATAGCCCAACATCTTTGTGACCCATTTTTGATGCTCTTCTGAAGATAATCTTTGTTCCAAAAAGTATTTAAGACTATCATGATCTATTTTTACCTTGAAATTTCTTCCCATTAGGTAGGGTCGCCATTTCTTAAGTGCATGTAGTATTGCTAACATTCCCTTCTCATAAATAGCTTTGTGTAAATACTTTCTTTTGATTGGATGACTTTCGAAAGCAATGGGTCTTTGTTCTTGCATTAAAACAACACCAATTCCATTTCCTGAGGCATCACATTCCACAATAAAGGTTTTTGTGAAGTCCGGTGTAGCTAAGACTGGTGCTTGGCACATTGCCTCTTTAAGATGTTCCAAGGCCATCGTTGCTTCTGGAGTCCATGAGAATGTGTCTTTCTTCAATAATGTTGTTAGAGGTGCTACTATTCTCCCATAATTCTTAACAAACTTGAGATAATACCCTGTCAACCCTAGAAATCCTCGTAGATGCTTTATGGATGTGGGGATTTTCCATTCCTTAA
>APFE031316561.1:0-12506 GCA_000404065.3 Pinus taeda | reverse complement strand
TCTCTGCATGAAAGTGCGTGAACTTTTCTCTGCATGAAAGTGCGTGAACTTTTCTCTGCATGAAAGGAACTTTTTTCTGCATGAAAGTGCGTGAACTTTTCTCTGCATGAAAGTGCGTGAACTTTTCTCTGCATGAAAGGAACTTTTCTTTGCGTGAATTTGCGTAAACTTTTCTCTGCATGAAATGAACTTTTCTCTACATGAAAGTGTGTGAACTTTGTTGCACTATAATTTATCATCTAAGATGCGTGGGTTGCCATCAAGCACAACATATGTATCATAATGCCAACAATCTCCCCCTTTGGACTTGATGGCAACAACAACCAATCACTTTCCCCCTTTGACATCAAGGGCAAAGGGGCGGACTACCATACTCCCTCTGAGTACCTGCTGAAAACTCTGAACGAGCTCCCCCTTTGTACATGCTCTGTGCTGAAATGTTGTCTGCAAAAAGGTGTTCTACAAGAAATAACATGACTCCATACATTATAAGTAACCTTCCTATCATCAAGACTCATACATACATCCATCTCCCATCCAAGTGGGAATACACAAGATAGACAAAAATCATTCATCCCAGGCATAGTGGGGAACCAAAATAGGTCGTTACATGACCTTGATATGAAAATAAGTACATGATATAGAGACAAGAACAACTATCAATAGAATCAACCTTCAGATCAACACACATTGATCTACTCCACCAGAAAACTCCTGAGAAATCAACCCAAGGACTTCTAAGATAATTCCAACAATGCATCATTAGAAGAATATATGCTCCCCCTGAACCTGTGCCAGATGATCTCTGATAGACCTATTTGACCCACATAGACCGGAAAATGTACGTGTATCCACCTGCGTACAACAGACAAGATTCAACACAGGATGATGCATCAACAACCCCTATCTTTTGTCTGAGGTGTTCAAATGTCTCCCTGGGCAATGGTTTTGTGAGTATATCAGCAACTTGTTCCTTGGAGGGAACATACTCCAATTTGACCTTTTGTTCCAGCACTTGTTCCCGGAGAAAATGATACTTTATTGGTATGTGCTTGGTTTTTGAATGCATGACTGGGTTCTTTGAGATGTTGATTGCACTTGTGTTGTCACATAAGATGGAGATAGGTGGAGTACAAGTGATTTGAAAATCCTGCAAATTTTGCATCATCCAAAGGAGTTGTGTGCAACAAGATGCAACAGCCACATATTCTGCTTCAGCTGTAGATAAAGCAATCGAACTTTGTTTCTTGTTGAACCAAGATACTAATCTGGAACCCATAAAGAATGCACCACCACTAGTTCTTTTTCTGTCATCCATGCTTCCAGCCCAATCTGCATTTGTATAAGCATGAAGAGTGAGATCTGTATTTCTAGGATACCATAGACCATAGTTTTGAGTTCCTTGAAGATACTTGAAAATTCTCTTTACTACCTGAAGATGAGTTTCCTTTGGATTTGCCTGAAATCTTCCAACTATTCCCACTGCATGCATGATGTCTGGTCGGGTTCCTGTTAGATAGAGAAGACTACCAATCAGAGATCTATAGGTTGGTTGATGCACTGCTGCCGAGTCATCATTTGCACTGAGGCTGCATCCTGTCACCATCGGGGTACATACAGGTTTCGAATCCTCCATCCCATATTTCTTCAAGATCTGCTTGAGGTACTTGGTTTGAGATAAAAAGATACTACCTTCATTTTGTTGGATTTGTAAACCAAGAAAATATGTTAGCTCTCCAATCAAGGACATTTCAAATTCTTTTTGCATCACCAAGGCAAAATTTTGACTCATAGCTTCTTCATTGCTGCCAAATATGATATCATCAACATACACAACAAGTATTAGCAATTTGTCATTTTAAGTTTTTATATAAAGATTGCTATCTGCCGATCCTTTTGAAAAACCTTGTTGATGAAGGTATTTGTCCAGACGATAGTACCAAGCCCTTGGAGCCTGTTTAAGACCATAGAGAGCCTTCTTAAGTCTGCATAGAAGTTTTGGATCATTTCCAAGAATGAATCCATCTGGTTGCTCAATGTACACTTCTTCTTCTAAGTCTCCATTCAGAAAGACAGATTTCACATCCATTTGAAATACTTTGAAATTCTGAAAGCTAGAGAGAGCAAGGAACATTCTGATGGCCTCAAGTCTAGCAAGGGGAGCAAAAGTTTCTTTAAAGTCTATTCCTTCTTGTTGAGCATACCCTTTACAAACAAGTCTGGCCTTATTTCTAACAACTTCCCCATTTTCATTCAACTTGTTTTTGAATATCCATTTTGTCCCTATGACATTCTTATCTTTTGGTCTAGGAACCAACTCCCAAGTGTTGTTCTTTTCAATTTGTTCAAGTTCATCATCCATTGCCTTGACCCAACATTCATCTTAGCATGCCTCTTTTACATTTTGTGGCTTAGTGGAGGAGAGTAATGCCAAATAGATTGAAGCTTCTGCTATTGCTCTTCTGTTTGTATACCAGCCTCTTTCTGCCCCAAAATCCGAGATTTTGGATGATTCTTCTGAACGTACCTGGATGGAGTCTTTTCTTCTATCCTTATCTGTTCTTCTGGTGCCTCATTAGCCTCTTCTTCTTCATCATGAATATGATTTGATGTAGATGGATAGTCCTCTTCATCTTCGAAATCTTCAGATCTTACCTGCCTAGGAGTGTTTTCATCTTCATCAACCACTGCATCAATACTTTCAACAAATTTTCCAAGCCTTTTATTATAACACTTGTATGCTTTGCTGTGGGGAGAGTAACCAAGGAGAATGCCTTCATCTGCTCTAGGTTCAAACTTGCCAAGATATGCATCAGTATTTTTGATATAGCATTTGCTTCCAAAATTTTGAAATATTTTACCAAAGGAGTCTCACAACACCAGAGCTCATGAGGGGTTTGAGTGCGGTTCACCCGAACATTTGTTTTGTTGAGAATAACAACTGCAGCAAATGCAGCTTCACCCCAGAAAGTTGCAGGTGTTCCAAACTCATCAAGCATAGCACGAGCCATTTGCTGAACCGTTCTGTTCATCCTTTCAACTACTCCATTTTGCTGAGGAGTCCTGGCTATAGAGATTTCTCTTCTTATTCCATGTTCTTTACAAAAATCGAAAAATTCATTTGAGGTAAACTCCCCACCTCTATCAGACCTGAGGCATTTAATTTTGTGATCTGATTCGTTTTCAACCAAAGATTTGAAGGATTTGAATTTTTCCAAAGGCTTCATCTTTGTGCTTCATCAGTTCCTATTCCAAACCATCCTTGAATAGTTGTCAATGAATAATATAAAGTATTCTTCCTCCCGAGGCGGCCTTTTTCTAGATGGACCACATACATCAGTATGGACAAGTTCAAGTGGCTTGCTAGCTGATCCTTCCTTCTCAGGGAAGTTAGTTCTGGTTTGCTTACCAAATTGACATGATTTGCATATTGTATTATCCTAGAATTTTTGATGTCTGGAAGACCACGAACTGCTTGGTATTTGCATGCTTTCCTTATCTGTGAGAAGCTTAGATGCCCCAACCTCCGGTGCCATAGCCAGTGTTCATCATTCTTGCTCAAATAGCATTGTTGTTGTCCTTCTTTGAATATGTGCAAATTATTTGGAGTTCTTATGCCTTTGATCGTTGTTTCTCCTGTATCAAGATCACCAACACTACATCCATTTGATTGAAATATTACCTCTGTTCCTTGATCGCACATCTGACTGACACTCAATAGATTATGCTTTAAGCCATCAACATACATAACATTTCCTGCTTTGACCTTTTCTTTTAAAAGAACGTAACCTTTACCTTTTATGAGTGCAGGGGTGTCATTTCCAAATGAGACCTTCTTCTCCTTCTCCAAAGCACTATATGGCTGAAGTTTTTCTTTATCACATGTCTTATGTTTTGAACATCCACGGTCAATGTACCATTGATTTTCCTACCCTTCTGCATATAAGACTATACCACATCTTTCTGGTTGTGGTTCTTTCATTCTCCGTGTTTTGATATTTGAGGCTTTCTCCTTTTGAGTTGCCTGCTGAAACCTGCTCCTGCATTCAGAATCTTCATGACCAAAATTATTACAAATAGAACATTCTATTTCATTTTCAAGAGCAGAAAAGTTATTGTAGGTCCTTTTCATGATCCCAGTCATAGTCCTCTGTTTTTGAGTTTCTCTAGTCATGATAGTTTTGTAGGCAACACACTGAGCTGCTTTGTGTCCAAAGTTGTGACAAGAGAAACATTGGCCATTGAAGAAATTCCTGCGATTATCAACCCCGCGGACCGAACGATTGTAGTTTTCATTGACATTCATTCTTGAGACAAATTGAGAATGATTTACCTGTGGTTTGTTGTAGCTTTTGTTTATCCTTGAAGCAGATTGCCCCTTATTTACTTGGTGATCTCTGTTCATTCTTGAAGAAAAATGTCCCTAATTTACCTGGTGAGCAGCATTGTGCCGTTGCTATTGATTGTCAATTTGTTCACTTCTCCTTGCTGCATCAATATAACTTTTTGAGGTGGATGGCTTATGTGCTTCTTCATTATATCCCAGACCTGTCTTGATTAGTGGAGAACGCTGTACTTTGATAATCTCATCTAACGTTTCAGATCCTTTAACAAATCTAAGATTAAGAGTTTAGTTTTCTCAATCTCTTTCTAAGTCCACTATTTCACATTTCTAACTTTTCATGATGTTTTTTACTTTCAGCCAATTGGAATTGCAGAGTATCAATAATCATATTTTTCTCTTCTAAACAAATTTTGAGTTTAGAAATCTCTTCATAAAGACCTTCTTCATCTATAGCATCCATGAAATCATCATCTTCGAAAGCCATTAAAAGTCTATACTTATTACCTTGTTCATCTTCATCACTATTTGAAAATCCATCACTGTCTTCATGAGTGTAATAGCTTTTCTTATTTACATTCTGTTTCTCGTTCCATCTAACAGGTTCCTTACCTTTATGAGGACACTTGGTAGCATAGTGACCGAATCTTCCACAAGCAAAACATTTGAAAGGTAACTTACCTTTGAATCTTCCAGCACCCCGTTGAAGGTTCTTGACAAAATTTGATTCTTCCTCTTCTTCTATTGCAGAAACTTTTGATTCAAACTTAGAAGAAAAATATCTTAGAACCTTTTCAACCACAACCACCTCTTTTATTTCTTCACCCAAATTTTTAATACGATTAACAATCTCATCTATGCGTAGGAAATAGTTAGCCACACTTTCATCATTGTACAAACTGAGATTTTCATATTGAATTCTGAGGGTTTGAAGTTTTTCTCTTTTTACCTGTTCATCTCCTTCATAGCTCAGAACGATCTTGTCCCATATTTCTTTTGCGGTTTTATACTGCATAATCTTGACGAATTCTTATTGAGATAGACATCCTAATAGCGTGTTGACAACCTTTGCATTAGTTTCAAACTGCTTCTTCTCAGCCGGATCTGTAGGAGTTACTGATGGAAAAGTATACCTGTATCTATGATATCCCAGACTTCTGTACCAAGAGATTGAAGATAGGCTATAACTCTTACCTTCCAATAGACGAAGTTGGTCCCATAAAAAATTGGTGGCCTGATTGATGCTTCTCTCTTGTAGTTGCTCATGATGATAGATCTTCCTTCAAGCGATCAAGCTTCTTTTGGAGACCCGCTCTGATACCAATTGTTGGAAATGATACTGAGAGGGGGGGGGGGTGAATCAAGTATTATCTGGTCAATTATTTCTTTTTTTCAAACCAGAACATATATGTTACTTCAGTTAGAGAAAACCGCATTTATATATGCAACTACAAGATAAGGAAAACCCGCGATATTTACCATACAGACTATAATTAAAATATTTCTCAGGGGATGTTGAATATTTAATCTGTGCATCAGGGATCATATAAACAGTAACCAGGAACAGAAAAATAGTAGCAGAAGACAATCGCACACAGGAACACCAGATATAAGGTGGAACCCATGTGGGTGAAAACCACCTGTTGCAATATGTCTCTATCTTTTCAATTAGAAACTTCTTTTTACAATGATTCTGTACTGGTGTAGTCCTTTACCAGTACGTAGGCTGCTACCTGCAGAGAGCTACAACCCTCTCTCATTTTCCTGCTTCTCCTGGAAGGGAGCTACAGCCCCCTTAGTTCTTGTACTAGTTGAGATACTAGTATGTAGGCTACTACTTGCATAAGGCTACAACCTTCTCTTCCTTCCAGGGACCACGTTTCATAAATTTTTAGACTGGATCCACAAATAACATCAATCAAACATCAAGAATTTCTGCATCAACCAATCCAACCTTCTTCACCAATCAAACTGAATCAAATTAAACACTCTTTGAGACTGTACCCGGATTATCAATAAACAAGTAATTCACACCCCACTTCTGAACCCAGACACTGTAGCCAATTAAACAACAGCAAGCCATAACATAAATCAAGAAGAAAGTTACTGCTACTTCACTAATTCAGAAAACTGCGTACATCTATAAATTCATTCTTCAAACATTCAGATATTAGTTAACCCAGATTATCAGATTTATAGATCAAGCGTGCGCCACATATCATAGATCAAAATCATATAGAGATACCACTATTCTAGCCTTAAGATTTTGACTCATCAATAGAACTTATCCTTCTCTTTGTGCTCAGGTTCCTTCTTCATTCAGATCCAGATCTGCACCATAACCCAATCACAGTGTTCCAAATCTAGCACTTTATCAGATATTCAATAATTCAGAAGATGCCTTGCCAAATGATCTCCTTCCTCTTTTATAGCCTTAGCCTTTCCAACAATACCACAGACCAAAAACCATAACAATTCCATACCAGGACCTCAATACTTGGGATCAACCCTTTTGGTGCAATTAGCATGGACCAAAACCATAGGATCAAAAACTGTCGGACTAATCCCATGAACCAACCATAAGATTTCCCATGTGTGTGCGCTTTTCTCTGCATGAAAGTGCGTGAACTTTTCTCTGCATGAAAGGAACTTTTCTCTGCATGAAAGTGCACAAACTTTTCTCTTCATGAAAGGAACTTTTCTCTGCATGAAAGTGCATGAAATTTTTTCTGCGTGAAAGGAACTTTTCTCTACATGAAAGGAACTTTTCTCTGCATGAAAGTGCGTGAACTTCTCTCTTCATGAAAGGAAGTTTTTCTACATGAACTTTTCTCTGCGTGAAAGTCCGTGAACCAGAAAATAACTTTGTTGCACTATAATTTATCATCTGAGGTGAGTACGCTTCCATCAAGTACAACATATGTATCATAATGCCAACATCTTCCGCAACTTCGAATTTTTTGTAGTAAATTTTCCCTAATCTTCACACATGTGAGGAGAAGATAGCCCAAAAACAATACTCAAATACTTGTTCCTTTAGCCTTCCTTTTCTTCACTCTTTTAGGTCTCTTTCTCTTCCTTGATCGAATTTCTTGTAAGATGAGTGAGTGATCTTCAAGTGAGGTCAATGTCTCTTATATATAGGCTTTTTTGAAGGTCGAATTGTTATCCATGAGGCCAAGTTGATCCTTCTTGTAGGCCAAATTGTTTGACAAGGTCTTGCAAGGTCTTTATGATACTTTTGACTTTACAAATAAATTATTTACAAGATACAACATGCCCAAAAGGGTATTACATGTAATGACAATGACTCTTTTGACTTCATAATTTTATGACAAACCTAGGAGCACTCAAAGGGTGCTTGGCCTACAAACAAATTTATCTTGAGCATGAAACCCATGCCTCAAGAATGACAATAATAAATTTATTTTCTCTATAATATCAAATATATAAAATCATGATTACAATAGATATTATGAAGACTGAATCTAGCTACACATTTCAACATTCCTTCTTAACTTGGAAGGTATACATGATACTTGGACATTTTCATACCGAAGAATGCTCATAAGAAGAGTTATATTGGTAAGCCATCTCATAAGCTATCATATTAGCTTATGTCAGTGCATCTCATCATATCAACCAACATTGTCACATATCAAGGCCTTGATTAACAACTCTATCTCTCCACAAGATCAGAGCACAATGTTGGTGAGACAGTGATTAATAAACACCCTTCATCATTGTCTCTCAAGGCACATACCCCATCCAATGTTCACAACGTATGTCCTTTTAAGGCCATTCATGTCTTGGAATAACACATCCTCAAGCAATTTCATCTTTGACTACTCTTTCCTATTGGATGCCCTACCACATTGTCAAAGAGTATCAAAATCAATCTCAGATGCTTACCCAATCCTCCATTCTTTCTTCATAACATGAAGACAAGAATGATATATCTATCTTTAGCTCATGGCCTTCACTAAGACTTACGTTTGTTAGTCTTGGTCTAGTGCATGCCACATGAAGTAAACCATATCCATCACTCCTTCTCAGCCAAGGAGGATCTAATCATTCCTATACAAGGAATATACCCAAGTTCCTTAGGACTTGCCCAAGCTCCCTCTTAACTAGTGACTTGTCTTCAACAATAGCTATATGCTCTTTGGTGGAGATCATGGTGCTATCATCTGCTTGTAGGGATCCTCTTTTTTGCATCATGTCATGAAGTTAATCTTCTTCATCATCACTTTATCATAGGGCATCATCCATCTTCTCCATCACTTTCATTTAAACAAACCATAGTGTTGAATCAATAGTCATGTCATCCTTTTATTTATCGAGAAGTGATCTCTTAGTCCATATTCAACTTTTCTTCATATAGTTACCCCTTCCAAGTCATGTTTCTTTCAGGATATTTCATCCAATCACATGCGTATTAGTTGTAGGTGACTTCTACAACCTTCTTCTAGTAGCCCTATAACAACCCAACCAGATGTTTTCAAAAAAATAAAATGGACATCAAGTCAAATTTACCTTTTTATGATGGCCTTTCGTCATGACATCAAATTCTTACAACATCAACATCCTACACATGTATGAATCCATGTCCAAGCCACATATTACCAAGGTTTTCCTTTTCCAACATACCTATCAAGATCTTCATACCTTCTTCATGGAGATGTCATAACTAATCCTTCTTGTTATCAGAGGTTGATCACTTATCCTATCTTACGCGACTATATATACATCTTTCATGAACTCTTCTTTCACCTTCTCTTCACATATTGCTTCTACAAGATCTTTTATTCATAGTTCCTTCATCGTAGGAGACATAAATGCCGACCACCTCATATTTTACATGAGGTCATATCACATCAATATGTAGAAGAGTTTAAGGCATATTTTCTACATGCCTTCATGTATCTTTCTAAAGGGAGAGTTTCTTCTTATTTTATCATGTTCATGATATAAAACATTCTATACATTTTATTTGCAACCATATAATGACATGACTTTATCTATCAAATGTATACATACCTCTTCCTTCATGTGGCCATCTAAAATTTCTTTGGGCAACTTCTTTTCTTTGCTTGAAGATGAAAGTACTTCAACCAACTCGTCATGATGCCCATCTTTGTCATCATACCATCATCCTTTTAACTTGTAGATCCCGCATAATGTCGAATGTGGACCATCTACAAGACGCTTCTTTTGAAGTAGAGGTGAATATCTGATCAGGTGCTCATTATTTAGCTCAAAAATTTTACGACTGCATCCTTCTTGTCAAGATGATCGCAACACAATTCGTTTCATAAAAAACGGAGTCCGGATGAAGGAGAAAAGGCCTATTGTTTGTTTTCGTAAACAACTAAAAAAATTGCAAAATGGGATAAAATGATGACATGGCAGTCCAGTCAGCAAGGGGAACATTATTCAGTTTTCTCCCAATGGGTTTGTGGCAAATTTCATCTTCAGATTTGCTAATGTGGTTGTGTGAAAGGGAAATTGCCTAATTGGCCTCTAAAGTGGAATTTGATTTTATTTATTTAATTAAATACCATTATAATAATTATTTATGTTATATTATATAATTTTTTAAAATTTATTATAATATATTATCCCACTAAAAAATTGGTTCACTATGATATGCAACTTTTGGTTATATGCGGATTTTGGTGATATGAATTTAATATATTTAAAATATCATCATATATATATATATATATTATATATATGATATTTTAAATATATTAATTCAATATCACCCCAAATCCGGCATATAAACCAAGTTGCATATCAAAAGTGGATACAATTTTTATGGAAAAACATATGAGTTGGGTGGAGGCAAGTTTTGAACCCATAATCTCCCCCACCCACAAGTCTACGCTTTCCCATTGGACCACCAGAAGATATTTTAAAATAACCAGCCACGTATATATATTTAAATGCGCAGTTGAGTCCGATGGCGGGGGTGGTGGGAGCCAGCCCCCACCCCATGTGACCAAGCGCCCGAACTAGGAGCCAGGGGCCATCACTAAGCGCGTTTAGAGCGTCGTTAATCACGTTTTGAATTAATTAATCTGTTGATTAAGTTGGAGGCATTTATGGCGAAGCCAGAAAATCTCGAACCACCACCAAACTTGGCGGACTTAACTGGATTCTGTCTAGATTTAGCGGGGTTTCCTAGGAAAAATTAATGAAGCATAACTTACTCAATTTTCGACCAAATTGAGATCATAAAGAAGTGTTCTTAGCTAAATTGGACCTTTTGAACACATTGGTGCAAGTATCAGGAGCCATAGAGATTTGTAAACATCATTTTTTCCATAGTGAGCTAATATAGAGGCCTAAGCCAGGGAAGCTGGACCAATGAGATGTAGCCCAGGAGGGGTGAACTCCTTCATCAAAACACTGTGTTAATGTGTCCCTTTGATGGTTTGCAGCACTGTAGATGTTTGTTGTTCATTATTCATTTTTGAAGCTATTTTTCTCATGAATGTCTTGTTTAGCTTAAGGAAATTTACTTGTTTGTAAGCACCGACAACTAAGGAAACCTCATCACTAAAAGCAAGAAGCAAGAACATGTTTATAAATATGTATTTGTTATTAGCACAATAAAACTAATAATACAAAAACAGATCAATATTTTAACAAAGATTCCAATGGAGCATCTTAATGATCCTTATTCTGTAAATGCTCCTTCCTAATGATGATGATGTATGATGATTTATTTATCTTCTATATTGCTAGACGTCTTTCCTCCAACCATATATATTGCTACTTTATTTTTCCTTATATGATTTCAATGGAGATGCCATGAGCTACTTCCTTTCTATTAGAATGACTACTACAACCATGTAGAATTTCTACTTCAACTATCCTTCCATGCTTCTATGATGATGTCATCTCTATCTTGCTATAATGCATCCTATCATACTTTTGATGCTTTCTATAATTGAAAAGAACTAAGTGAAGGAGATTATCTCAGTCATAGTAGAGATCTTTCACTTCCTCCTCCTTTGGTTTCTTCTTTTCTGATTCTTCTATTTCTTCGATAATATGGGCTTCATTTCTTTCCTTTCTCTTCTTGTTGTCCTTCTTGAGTTTGGGAAAATTCATTTTAAATTTTCGATATTCACTACACTCATATTATTTTATCTTTGACATATCGATCTTCTTCTTTTTCTGAGGATCACACTTTCCAAACTTTCCTTTTCTCCTAGTCGTGGTAGCATATGCTTGAAATTGTTCATTTGATCTAACACCACTCTTTGCCTTCAACCTAGTTTCTTCAATCTGACATAATGACCAAAGTTCACTGAATGGAGTGGCTTCCTTATTTCCATATATACTTGATACAAAGTTGCCCCATTCATGAGGTAGTGCAATAAGCACAATGGTGGTCATCTCTTTATCAAACATTATTTCTCCTAGTTCTTGTAATTGATCTCTTATTTGTGATACTCTCATAAGGTATGAGGCTACAACAAAAAAATAAAAAAATAAAAAAAATCTACCAACTTTTCATAGATATCTTTTGATGTCTCCATCTTTGCTACATAAGGGATGAGTGAATCCTTGATTGATTCTATGAGGATTCTTTGAGCCCTTGTCTCTCCTTTCATTAATGTTGATAGTGCTTGATATTTTTATTGAGATGGTTTGGATATTGAACCCTTGACATATTTGATAACTTCATTCTCTACAAGGATCAAATCTATCCTCTTCTTCCATGCAAGGAAATTCGATGACCCAACTAGTTTGTTGCTTTCCTTGCAAAATGAAGTCATGTTAATAGTAGATTCAAACATATATATAGTGATGATTTCTTATCAAGTGAAGATGCTCCTTGATGATTATATCTTCAACTTGATTCCTTCTTGATGAACGTTATTTGAATCCTACTAACCGCAAGAAAGTTTTGGGGACGACTCTCCACCCAACCATAGGCTCAGTTTCATATAATCTTTCTACAGCTAGCCACCCCCGAGCCCTCAATCAACGTACTACTGCTAGGGAATCCTTTGTCTCACAACACTTTTCTCCCAAGAGAATGGATGATGGAATGTTGGGTCCCTATAATACTAGTGATTACCCCATTACTATGGTAGTTGTACCCCTTATTAATATTGTTGTGCCCCTATTGCCCCCATATTGTTAT
>APFE031316555.1:98861-134545 GCA_000404065.3 Pinus taeda | reverse complement strand
TTTTTTATTAAACATGTTTAAAAATAGAAGAATTTGTCTAAATTAAAACTAGAATAGCTATTTGCTCAAGATTGAGAATCTAGATGATTCTCTTTAAAGTCTCCTAGAAAAATTTTAATTTAGAAAATAGAGTTGATATGCAAAAAAAAAAACTGAGCAAACTAAAAAAATATTTCTTCGTTCTTGAGGACGCTCATGTTTATTTGCGGGATGTTAGTTGAAGGGGTTCTCCTGGCCTTTCTGTAGCCATGTTAGTCTTTCCCATTCAACTTTTGTTCCTCCAAGGCAAGCATTTGCAACCACTTGCAGTGTGTCTTCCCTTAACATGTCCACAACTATTGCCTTACTGTAACATGTATGCTATCAAATTTTTGCCGAATCATATTCGAATCGGGTAACTATGTTCAAAACTATATAAAAATTTGATAGGAGAAATATTTGTCCTACGAAATCACATCTCTCTAAATAGATTGATTTGCCCAAACTTTCATAAAGTTCTCTCCAAGTAGATTGATTTGCACAAACTTCCATATGTTGGTCCCAGATGCACAGCAAACAAATAAATACACAGCAGAATATCAAGCACATATGACACAGTTTTTAAGGTGGTTCACCCAACCAATCTGGGCTACGTCCACCAAACATAGGCATCAGGAATTTATTAATTAAACAGGAGATTACATCATGAAATCCTCACAAAACTCTCACACTCTCTTAGCAAACCATCCGAATGGTTGCCTGTTATATAGCATAGAGAATCTAATAGCCTCATTAACTCACTCACATCAAATATAGGAGGCATTAACTCCCTCCCAACAACCTGGAGCTAATCTAGGAATTGAATTTCTATTGTTGTCAACAGCTGAGATTTTTCCTATTTTGCTCTAAACAGAAAATATCAACAATTTCCACCTTGACAACAATTCGCCTGATGCCCTGTTATTAGTATTTTATCTTTTCTGCAAGCCAAGAGAAGGCAAACACCAGCGTAGCTTCTCCAACAAAACTGGTTTCGTGAACATGTCTGCACAGTTCTCCTTTGTATGCAACTTTTCAAGAGAGACTCCCCTTTCAGTGATAACCTGTCTTACAAAATGGTACTTAATTGGAATATGCTTTGATTTACTATGATAGGCCGGATTCTTAGCCAAATGTATTGCACTTTGTCTATCACAAAGTAACCTGATGTTGTCTTGTAACCTACCAAACTCACCAAGCAAACCTCTGGTTTCGTGAACATGTCTGCACAGTTCTCCTTTGTATGCACCTTTTCAAGAGAGACTCCCCTTTCAGTGATAACCTATCTTACAAAATGGTACTTAATTGGAATATGTTTGATTTACTATGATAGGCCGGATTCTTAGCCAAATGTATTGCACTTTGACTATCACAAAGTAACCTGATGTTGTCCTCTTTGCAAGCATGAGAAGCAACAATGTATTCTGCTTCAGTAGTGGACAAAGCAACAATGTTTTGTAGCTTTGACATCCAGCTGATAGCTCAACCTACAAGAGCAAAGACGTACCCCGAAGTTAACCTTCTCTTATCCAAATCACCTGCAAAATCGGAATCAACATATCCACAAACAAATTCACTACTCTTATTGTAAGAAATACAATAACTACTTGTGCCTCTCAAATACCGAAGCACCCATTTTCACTGCTGACCAGTGTTCTTTACCCGGATTTTCCATGTACCTGCTGACAACCCAACTGCATGTGAAATATCTGGTCGAGTACAAACCATCCAACATACATTAAACACCCTACTACATTGGCATATGGAATTCGAGACATATAATCCTTTTCTTCATCTGTATTAGGACATAAACTCGAAGAAAGCTTAAAATGGGAAGCTAAAGGGACTGAAACAGGCTTCACATTATCCATAACAAATCTCAAAAGTATTTTCTCAATATACTTTTTTTGTGATAGCCATAGCTTACCATTGCTCCTCTCTCTGAAAATCTCCATGCCCAAAATCTTTCTTACTGCTCCTAGATCTTTCATATCAAATGTCCTTGCCATTTGAGCCTTCAACTTGTTGATTTCTTCTATGCTTTTGCTTGCTAAAAGCATATCGTCAACATACAATACCAAGATAATGAATATGCCATTATTCAACTGTTTAATATAAACACAACGATCATATTCACTTCTAACATATTTCTGACTCAACATGAAAGAATCAAGCTTCTTATACCACTGCCGAGGAGACTGCTTTAGGCCATATAATGACTTCTTGAGCCTGTAGACAAATTTCTCATTGTGATGCTGAACAAACCCTTCTGGTTGTTCCATATATATTTTCTCATCTAAATCACCATGTAGAAATGCAGTCTTAAAATCTAACTGCTGCAATTCCAAATCGAACAAAGCCACTAATGCTAACATAATTCTAATTGAAACAATTTTAACCACTGGCGAAAAAATCTCATGAAAGTCAATACGAGCTTTCTGAGAAAACCCTTTTGCAACCAGTCGCACTTTGTACCTGTCTTCCGTATCATTCACACCTCGTTTCAGCTTGAAGACCCATTTACACCCCACAATTCTCCTGCCTTTCGGAAGCTCCACCAGATCCCATGTGCCGTTCTTATTCAAGGCCATCATTTTGTCCTTCATGGCTGCTTTCCACTTGTCACTTTTCAAACCTTCTATTGCTTCCTGATAGCACAGAGGTTCATTGTCATTAGCAGTAAATGCAATAGAAGTGACATAATCATCATACCTTCTCGGTGGCCATTTGATTCTTGTCGACCTTCTTAAGGATGCTTCTGGCGCTTCCTCGATTGGCTGACTACCACCTGTAGGAACTTCTTGCCAATCAGTATCTGAGACCTGTTCATGATCTAAACCTGAACCCTGTTCATGTTCTGATTCTGAAACCTGTTCATGACTAGTATCTGAACTATGGTCACCATGACTATCGTTAGAAATGCTATCAAACTGAATGTGCTAAAAGTCAGATACATCATCCTGTTTCAATCGACTATCTACATCTAACTGTACAAGAGAGGATTCATTAAACTTTACATCTCCGTTGATGATGATTTTGCGAGTAGTAGGATCCCACAATCTATATCCCTTTGTTCCAACACCATACCCAACAAAGATATACCTTTTAGACTTTGGATCTAACTTAGTTAGCTGATGTTTAGGCACTAAAGCATATGCATCAAAACCAAGCACTCTGAGTTTAGAATAGTCACAAGGGTGTCCTTTCCATACCTCTTGCAAAATCTTGCAGTCTATATCCGTTGATGGAGATCGGTTTATCACATAACAAGCTGTTGCCACTGCTTCCGTCCACAACTCCTTCTACAACCCGACGTTACTCAGCATACTCCTTGCTCTCTCGAGAAGAGTCCTGTTCATGCGTTCAGCAACTCCATTTTGCTGAGGAGTATAAACTGTGCTCTTATGCCTCTCGATCCCTGCATCCTTGCAATAGTTGTCAAACTCCTTCAAAGTAAATTCACCACCATTATCAGTTCTTAAACACTTTATTGTTGTACCAGTGTTGTTTTCTACCAATGCTCTAAACTGCTTGAAAACTGAAAAAACATCAGACTTTGTTTTCAACATGTAGACCCAAACCTTTCTAGAAAAGTCATCAATGAATGATACAAAATAAGATGAACCACCATATGAGGTTGTAGGGGCTGGTCCCCAAACATCTGAATGGATATAATCAAGTATGCATTCACTGGTACGTTTGCCTGTTTTAATCTTTTGTTTACTTTGTTTACCAAACAGACAATGCTTACAGAAATCTAATTTTCCAGACTTCAGATTTGGAAGTAACTTGCGATCAGCCAAAATTTTCAACCCCTCATCACCTATTATGCCCATTATTGTTGATGCGAATAGAGTGAATGAGTTACTGTCACTGTGTAGACAGCAGAAGACAACAAAAGCTGACCCTATACTCCCTCCTTCTAACTGAAGATAGATTCCTACTTTCTTTAACTTTCATAACTAGAAGACGCCTTTGTAAATTTTTTCATTAATGCCACCTTGAATTTACAGTTTTATAGCCCTTTGATCAAGCTCCTAATGAAATCACAGTTTTTCCTTAAATCTGGTACATGCCTCACATCAGTTAATTTCCTATCGTTGGTCCCATCAACCATGTGTAGTTGTATGCTCCCAATCCCAACAATATTACATGTTACATCATTACCCATGTACACAACACCATCATTAATTGACTTATATTCCTTAAACCATTCTTTCTGGATACACATGTGGTTTGATGCCCCAGAATCTAACAACCAATGTTGACCATGATTTGACACATTAACTGATAATACTTCATCACTCATACCTGAACCTGATGTCGAACTTGTATCTGTCGTATTCGCCTCCTTCTTCTCTGTCGAAGACTCTGCTTTTGAAGTTTGTTGCTGACGCTTCCAATAGTCCTTCTTTAAATGCCCTGATTTGCCAAAAAACCAACACTTTAGCTTACTCTTCTTCCCTTTGGACTCTGAACGTGAGTCGCTCGGCTTCCTCGGGCGTCTTTCTTTCGAACAACCTCTAACCATCATAGCTTCTGATGTAGAGGTCTCGGAATGCGACTTCCTCCTTGTTTCTTTCGATAATAAGGATGCAACTACATCATCAAACTCAATAGTTTCTGATGAACTAAGACTTATAGAAGTAACAAAATGATCCCATGACTCGGGCAACGAGCACAATAAAGTAATAGCTTTATCCTCGGATGGAATTTTTACTTCTATACTTTGTAATTGCACAAGAAGAGTATTAAAAGCATTTAAATGATCAGCAATCGATGTACCTTCCTTCATTCGCAAACCATACAACTGTCGCTTCAGGAGAGTCCTATTGGTTAAGGATTTGGTCATGTACAGTTTCTCCAGTTTCTTCCACAAACCAGCAGCTGTTGTCTCCGACACAATATTAAACAGGACATCATCAGCTAGACACAGTCGAATAGCACTTATCGCTCTTTCATCCATCTCGGCCCACTCACTATATGTGATGTTGTAAGGCTATTTGGACTTGCCCAACAACGCCTTTGCCACGCCATGTTGGACAAGAAAATCATGCATTTTTACCTTCCATATCTAAAAATTATTCTTGCCATTAAATTTCTCAATTTCAAACAGGGCACTTTGAGTTTTCGCCATTTTGTATCAAAAAACACAATAATCTCCAATACCAACGTTTAAATACCAGCAATTTAAAACAAAATTTCCTATACCTTTGTTTTTACACAACAAAGAAAAACTACCTATGGCTCTATACCTTTTCCCTTTAAAAAATAATTTGCATGTGCTGTGCAAGTTATTATTCAATCCTTAAACAATTAAAATCCTTAAACAAGTTCAGTGCGTCCTAGGTGTACAGGTTAGTGTGAAATTGAAATATTGATATCGCACCAAAAAACGGGCCGATGTACAGACGAGGAAATTATGTCCACTCTTGATATTATAACGTAGCCTATGTTCAGATAATAAAATTTCTTCACTGTGTACGCAAATAATCCAACCGTGGTCTACGAATACCAATTGTTGGAGATGCAACCCTGAACTTTGAATAAAATCGACAACCGGCTCTATGTGTATCAGTTGTCATTACCATCAATTGAATAGTGTTAAGCACTCACTGTCATATAAGCATTACAGTTCTGAAACGATAGCACTCAGTTATATATGCAATCCTTGTGATTTTATTGGTTCCTTGAATACAATGTCAATTCCAACCTGACCATGACAAAGCGTGCATTTTTAAACGGGTTTTTAAACTAAAAAACCTTAGCTTCACTCAAATAAGAGTTACAGTCCCAAATTCTCATAAGGAATAAAATGGATTAAGGAACTTGGATCAATTAAGGAACTTGAATGCACGAGAAACCAATGAACACACCGTAATACAAATTGCAACAATAATACGACACCAGCGATTTAAAAGAAATCAGGCTCCACGCATTGCAACAGTAATATGACACCAACGATTTAAAAGAAATCAGGCTCCACGCATTGCAAAAGTAATATGACACCAGCGATTTAAAATAAATCAGGCTCCATGCATTGAGACATACCATTCAGGTGCACCGCACAGTAAACGCACCAGGTATCAGCGCGCACGGAGGCTGTAAACACACCAGGTATTTCAGGTAGCACCGCACAGCAACCTCTGCTCCACTCGAACAACAATCTACGCTCGAACAACAACCAAACTCCCTCAGCGCTCCAGCACAACCAGCGCTCCACCTTGAGCTCTGATACCAATTGTTGGTCCCAGATGCACAACAAACAAATAAATACACAACAGAATATCAAGCACATATGACACAGTTTTTAACGTGGTTCACCCAACCAGTCTGGGCTACGTCCACCAAACATAGGCATCAGGAATTTAATAATTAAATAGGAGATTACATCATGAAATCCTCACATAACTCTCACACTCTCTTAGCAAACCATCTGAATGGTTGCCTGCTATATAGCATAGAGAATCTAACATCCTCATTAACTCACTCACATGAAATATAAGAGGCATTAACTCCCTCCCAATAACCTGGAGCTAACCTCACTCACATCAACAGCTGAGATTTTTCCTATTTTGCTCTAAACAGAAAATCTCAACACCATAAAGTTAGGGATAAATATTTTCTTTCCGTTGTCCATGAATGTCAATAAATACAACGATATGTGAGTCAGAACAAACCAGTGGACAAAGAGACCAGAGTTTATGAATTAGGTTTGCCCAGTCAACTTTGTATATAGACTAATGGTCTCACAGCTGCTCAATAGTTTACGTTTATCTCAACAATTTCTCTACCTGCTATTCAGGATATCACAAGCAGATTAAAAAGCTCATCTAGATCATGGAGGATGATCATCCGCCGTGTTTTTCTCCCTTCAATTACTCTAACAATATGATTTCATGACGTCTTTGTTGGTGGAATTTGTAAGGTGTTATTTTGATATTTGCGTCAAATACTGACTGCTTCACTGAGATTCCATTTGCTTAGTGTATGAAGGGATTGTTGATACGCTTTGTGGGGTTCATGTTTATCCATTCCTTCCTGTTCACACTCGTGAAATATTTTCTTGTGGGGAAGGACCTCATCTTAACTGTGACATCACTCCACACAATTCCAAAAATCTCAACAAAATTCACGTGCATAAACTGAGTTTTATAATGTGTTATGTAAAGATCACGAGCAAAATATTCTCTATATTTGTTGCAAAATATAGAAATAAATGCTATAATACAGAAACCAAAGCGCCTCGAGTGGAACTAATAACAATTCTTATTGAAACCTCGAATGGAACTAATAACAATTCTTATTGAAGCCAGTCATCATTTCAAGCTTTTTCATCTGTAAGCTCCAAAGTAATGTCTGGAAAACAAAATAGATCCTATTATACATCTTCATCAATTAAGAAAATAAACCCACATGAAATGACACATAAAAAGCACATGGAAATAGATAAAACTCTTCCTAGATGGAAAGAATCCAATGCTCAATTGCTTGACACTAAGAGTAATGTGAAGAGAAATGTTTCAAGCAAGCTTGCAACCTTTAGAGTGTTATTTATTATTAGAAATCAAGACAGATTATAGTTATGAGGACAAATCATATCACAAGGTTTATGACAAGTCATTATTTCCCACTCAAAGAAATATGATTTTGGATGAATTTTTCTATTCGGAGGGAGATATAAATATGATTTTGGATGAGTTTCTTTATTCTAGATTATATTAGATTATATTATTATTAGTTGTTTGTTGTAGTGTGTTAAAATTATGTTGTTTTATTTGGCTTCGAATTAGCTTATTAATTATAACACTGTAATGTGCAACTAATGAAGTTTTCCTTGGTACAAGTTGAGAAAATAAAGAATTAAGAATAAAATTATTGATATAGTTTTATATATATATCTAGATTATATAAATTGAAAGTAAGTTTTAGAAAAGGGAATTGGGACTCATATAATCTACATTTTTAGCAATACTACAAGTTGAAATTATACTTTTAGACATGGAAAAAGTTGAGAAGAATAAGCATTGAGAGTGGCATATCTAGTATTTTTAATAATGATAACAAGTTGAAAATAATTAGGGATGGGCATTGATATGATCAAGAAATAAGATATATATGGTTGACAGTCAATAATATATACGATAAAAGGATTAAGAATTGCTATTGATATAGTTGATATTTTTAATAGTAATATTAGATGAAAATTATTAGAAATTGACATTGATATGGTTGAATTTTCAATTATAAATTGAAATAAATTAGGAATTCACTAGATTTTAGGAATTTACATTAACATGGTTAAATTTTTATTTATGATACAAACTAAAGAATAGAAAAAATAAAATGGATCTTAAGGAGAAAACATATTTTTTGTTTTTATTTATAAATATGATGTTTTTAGTTAATTAATTTATATTTTTATATTTATATATATTTATGTGTAAAAATTATGTAAATAAGAAAAGTTATTAACTTTTAAATATTCATTTTGTTATATATTAGAATATTTTTAATATTTTAGAGAAATTTTTGGTTTATGTCATATTTTTGTAGATCTCTTATTAGAAGTCCATTGTTTTTTGGAAAATTGGACATTTATAAAACTAATTGAGTATGAAATTCAATAGATAAGATGATGATGTTAAAGGAAGGGCTTTCACATAATAATGGTTGCCCTAAAAGTGGCAATGGGGTGTCTTAAAGAATGTGCATCCACAAGAACATGTGCACATTGCTAGGAACACACACATGTTCCTAGGCATTAAGGCTCAACAAACGTTGTGATACAAGAGCATCTAGACTTAGCCAACAATGTGATTATATGTTGACATGTTGTGGCTAACATGAAATGAATTTCGTTGACCTAAGTGGTCAAATCAATTTTTAGTAGAGAGGGTTGGATCTCTCAAATTTATTTTTACTTCAATTATTGTAATAATTAAAACATCATATTATTTTTAGAATAGGTGATAAGTTGCTAGGATAGGTGGGTATCAAAGATTGAGAATAGGAATTTAATTGTTGAACTGATAAAAATAGAGATTGAGTTGTCAAAATAGTTAGTTTAGGATTTGATCCATTAAAGAGGAAAAGAATGTAATGATACAAAGGAGAGAAAGAGTGTTTGAGAGAAAAAAGAAACGAAGGTTAGACGAACTGATGTAATTGAGCTGAGAGAGCAAAGACTCTGTAATTTCTATGTACTTAAGTAATTGATCTAAGTGTGGTGTGTACATACTATTCCTAGTGCATAAATTCCTTTGTAATCTCTGTATTCATGTTTTAGACCCTAACCGGGTATTACTCTTCCATTTATGCTTGTTATTGAAAATATCAGTTAAATAGCATTAAGGGTTTTATTTCAAGTCCATAGACCAAGCACTAAACCATTTTTCATTATAAAAGTGTTTCCTTCAATGTTCTGTGAGGAACTGTGGGTAGTATTCCAAAACAGTAAATGGTATATAATGGAGTATTAAAATGGTAAATGGTATTTTTCTAAAACGCGTGATTAACCTACGGTGGCGACACATAGCGTGGAGAAACCACTTATCTCACGCTCTCTCGACATGAATCTATCATGCTAGTTTTCTTGCAACATATGTTGGATTTTGGTAAATGGGATCAATGGTGAGGATTGAAGTGCTCGGGGAGTAGAAAAGTAAGTGGGAACTTCAGTATGAAATCCACGCTTATAATCTGATTAGCGTGCGATTTATTAATTTTATAGTAAAAAACTATTATCAGTGTGGTTTTTTACATCATTTGGTATCAGAGCTCAAGGATTAAGTTCTGCTACAAAAAACATGCCACTTAGAAGAGAAGTTGGTGTATGTCAGGGAAGGCCTATAGCCAATGCAGTTTTTCTTGAAGAGATTTGAAACCTATGTACAAGGATGGAGACAACGGAAACTGCTCAAAGGAGAGCATTTGATGAAGGAGATGTTGATGCTGCAAAGGAATCTTCTAAGGAAGAAGAATAGGATGAAAGTGAAGCTGTCAAAGTTCTCAAAATGTTGGCCAAAGCAAGTGGAAGACCAAAGGTGGAAGTACGTTTGTATGATGGGAACCTCAATGTAGAAGATTTAATGCATTGGATCGGTTCATTAGACAAGTATTTCGACTATGAGGAGGTTGATGATAAAAAGAAGGTGAAATTTGTAGTTATTAGATTGAAGGGCCATGCAACTATTTGGCGGGATGAACAAGCATCCAGAGAGAGAAAGGGGAAGCCCAAGATCAAGAAAAGGGGTAAAATGGTGAGTAAATTGAAAGGTAAATTCATGCAAAAATATTATCAACTAAATCTTTTTGGACAGTTGCAAAATTTGAGGCAAAAAAGAATGACTATAAAATAATACACGGAAGATTTTTATAAGCTGAGAATTAGAGCAGGAAAGGTAGAGGATGACGTAGAAAAGGTAGCCAGATACATCAATGGTTTGAGATATGACATATAGGATGAAATTAGTTTGTTGAGTTTGAAGACAATTGAAGATGGTTATCAAGCAACTTTAAAGGCAGAGGAGAAGATGTTGAGGAAGCAAAATCATAGGAATAGAGGAAAAAGTCCAGCAAGAGGTAGATGAACTACCAGATCAAGATTCTGACACTCTCAGGGTGAAGCAGGACGTTCGAGTAGTAGGCTGTCACAGACATGAGACATTGGTAGAGGGATATTTTCACTCATAGGAAGAGGTCGAGGAAGATAAATTTGGTGTTACACATGTGAGGAATGGGGTCATGGATCATGGGACTGTCCTCATAATAAAGCAGAAAATCAATGGAATGTGAATTTGTTTGAGGAAAAGGAGGAAAATCCTAAAATTGCGAGTAAAGAAGAACCACCCAAAGTAGGAGGATCCTTTTTATCTAAAAGGGTATTTCTTGGAGAAGGAAAAGAGACAGGAGAGCCAACTCAGAGAAAGAATCTATTCAAAACTACATGCAAGTCCAAAAGAAAATGTTGTAAAGTGATAATTGATAGTGGAAGTACTGATAACGTTGTCTCTACAGAAATATTGGACAAGTTGGGATTAGTGAAAACATTACACCCTACTCCTTACAAAGTATCATGGCTACAAAAGGACATTAGCTTATTGTGACAAAACAATGTAAGGTAGAGATCTAGATTGGTACATATAAGGATGTCATATTATGTGATGTAATGTTATTGGACGTATGTCATATATTGCTAGGAAGACCACGATAGTTTGATCGGAAAGATATTCATAACAGGAGAAGAAACACTTACACTCTAGACAAGGATGGAAATAAACACACACTACTCCCATTGAAGGATGAAGTAGGAAAAGAAGCACCTGCAAACAATTCTATGTTAATAAGTGGGAAAGAACTGGTACAAGATGTCAAGAAGGATGAAGATATACATTTTGTTGTCATAGCGAGACCTAAGGTAATTTTGAATTCAACAAACTTAGATGATTTATCTGAAGAAATTAGAAATCTGTTGAATGATGTTGCTGATATTATTGTGGAGTTACCAAATGCATTACCACCAATCAGGAGTATTAGTCATCACATTGGTCTAATACCTAGAGAAGGTTTTCCAAATAAAGCAACATATGAGTTAACTCCTCAAGAAAATGCAGAAGTTGGGAGACAAATGCAGGAACTGATGGATAAGGGATTAATCAGAGAGAACCTTAGTCCATGTGCTTTACCAACAATACTCAGTCCAAGGAAAGGTGGTGAATGATGCATGTGTACTCATTCCAGTGCCATAAAGAAGATTACTATGAGGTATATATTTCCTTTACCACACATGGATGATTTGATGGATTGTTTAAGTGGGTCAAATTATTTTACTAAAATAACTCTGAAGATTGGATACCATCAAATAAGGATTAAAGGAGATGAATAGAAGTCTGCATTTAAAACAAATATTGGGTTGTATGAGTGGTTAGTGATGCCTTTTGGACTAACTAATGCACCAAATAAAAATGAGATTGATGAATGCAGTCTTGAAGGAATATGCAAGAAAGTTTGTCGTTGTTTACCTTGATGATATTCTAGTTTTCAGTGGAAGGAAAGAGGAACATCTAGAGCACCTTAAGCTGGTTTTGTGAACTTTGCAGAAAGAGAAACTACTAATAAATCTAAAAAAATGCAGTTTTCTGAAAGAAGAGTTAACCTATTTGGGGTTTGTAGTTTCTAAAGAATGTCTTAAAATGGATCCATAGAAATTCCAAATAATTAGGAATTACCCAACTCCAAGAAATATATTTGAGGTAACAAGATTTCATGGTCTTACAAGTTTTTATAGAAAATTTATCAAAAGTTTTAGTCAGATTTGTGCACCAATTATTGAAACAATCAAAGAGACTAATCAACCATTCAAGTGGACAGAAGGAGTAGACCAAAATTTTAAGTTTCTAAATAAGAAAATGATAGAAAAGCCAATTTTAGCATTACTTGATTTTGAAAAGGTTTTGCAAGTTGAAACTGATGCTAGTGGAGTTGCAATTGGAGCAGTTTTAAGTCATGAACAAAGACCAATAGCATATTTTAGTGAGAAAATAAATGAATCTAAGAATAGATATTGTTGTTATGATAAAGAATTTTATGCTATTGTGTAAGCTTTAAAAAAATGGAGACATTATTTGCTACCAGAGTTTGTATTGCATTCTAACAATCATGCATTACAGAACCAAAATTGAGCTAGAAGCCTGCCAAGTTGGTAGAGTTTTTGTAGAGTTTTACTTTTGTTATTAAACATACAAGTGGTAAGTTGAAAAAAGTTGACGATGCTTTGAACATGGCAACTTTCATTGTGCAAGAATTCAAATTTGGGGTTGTAGGATTTGAAGAAATGGTTGATATGTATAAAGATGATGTAGAATTCAAAGATATTTATGCAGTTGTACAAAATCTAGTAGTTCATAATAGAAGCTAGTGGTTGGGTTATCTTATCCAGCTAGGTTTACTGTTTAAAACAATTGTGTGTTCCCAAATGTTCTATGAGGAAAATCATAATTAAGAAGAAACACAATGGAGGTTTATCTGGACACTTTGGACAAGACAAAACCTTTTCTCAAGTAAATGATTTTTACTACTAGCCAAAGATGCAAACTGATGTTAAGAGATTTGTTGAGAAGTGTAAGATCTATGAGCATGCTAAGGGGAGAAGCAAAAATACAAAACTATATAAGCCATTACCAATACCATATCAACCATGAGATGCAGTTAGTATGGATTTTGTTTTGGGATTACCTAAAAAGCAAAGAGGAAATGATTCCATTTATGTTGTGGTAGATAGATTTTCTAAAATGCCACATTTCATTGCATGTAAAAAGACTAGTGATGCAACACATATTGCTAATCTGTTTTTTTTCAAAAGTTGTAATGTTACATGGATTGCCTATAAATACTGTGTCTGATAGGGATACAAAGTTTGTTGGGCATTTCTAGAAAACTCTTTGGAGGAAACTAGGTGCTAACCTTAGTTTCATTTCAGCGTATTAGCCTCAAACAGATGGGTAAAACGAAGTGGTAAACAAAATCTTGGGAAACATATTGAGGAGTTTAGTGCATAAATATCCTAAGAAGATGGATTTATCACTTGCTCAGATTGATTTTGCTTACAAATGATACTCCAAACCAGAGTACTGGGATGAGTCCATTCTTGACTATTTTTGGGATGAATCCAAGAGGTGTGTATAAGCTTAGAAATTTGGGCAAACAGGAGACAAGAAGTGCAAAGGATGAAGAGTTTTCATAGCAGATGCAGAGACTATAAGAAGATGTCAAAGATAGATTGCAGGAAAGAAATGACAAATACAAACAAAGAGCTGATATGAGGAAGAGAGAAAAATAATTCCAAGTGGGTGATCTAGTGATGGTGTACTTGAGGAAAGAAAGGTTTCTTGTTGGGACCTACAACAAATTAAAGATAAAAAATATAAGGCCATGCAAAATTGTGAGAAAGTTTCAACCAATGCTTATGAAATTGAATTGCCAGAAGGAGTTGGAATATCACCTATCTTCAATGTTGGAGATTCGTATCCATAAAAAGAGGCAAGGTTAGAACTACAGGATGAACCTACAGAAGATGAAGTTCAGACTTTATATTGGGAAGAACAAATGCCAAAGGCAGTCAAGAAAGAGGTGGAAGCTATTCTGGAGGAAAAAGTATCCAAAAGAACCCGTGGACACCTTTATTTTCAATATCTAGTCAAATGGAATGGATAAGCAATGGAGGATTCCAATTAGTTAGCAACAACAAAATTATAGAAGTATGGAGTAAATCCTAAAAGTTTGATGAAGCATTCTTTTCTTCCTTGGGAGTCTGATGTAAGAGCATCCAGAATTAGCTAGCAATGTGATCGTATGTTCACATGTTGTGGCTAACATGAAATGAATTTCATTAACCTAAGTGGTCAAATCGATTCTTAGTAGAGAGGGTTGGATCTCTCGCATTTATTTTTTACTTCAACTATTGTAATAATTAGAACATTGTATTATTTTTAGAATAGGAAATAAGTTGTTAGGATAGGTGTGTTCAAAGATTGAGAATAGGGATTTAATTTTTGAACTGATAAAAATACAGACTGAGTTGTCAATGCAGTTAGAATAGGATTTGATCCATTAAAGAGGAAAAAAATGTAATGATGGAAATGGGAGAGAGAGAGAGAGAGGGTTTGAGAGAAAAAAGAAACAGAGGTCAAAAAAATTGATGTAATTGACCTGAGAGGGCTAAGACTCTGCAATTCCTATTTACTTAAATAATTGATCTAAGAGTTTTGTGTGTGTATTGTTCCTAGTGTAGAAATTCCTCTCTAATCTGTGTATTTGTGTTCTAGACCCTAATCGGGTATTACTCTTCCATTTATGTGTGTTATTGAAAGTATTAGTGAAATAGAATTAAGGGTTTTATTTCAAGTCTATAGACTAATCACTAAACCCTTTTTCATTATAAAAGTGTTTCCTTCAAAGTCCTATGAGGAACCGTGGGCAATATTCCAAAATAGTAAATGGAATATCATGGGGTATTAAAATGGTAAATGGTATTCTTTTCTAAATTGCATGATTAACCTAAGGTGGTGACGCGTAGCATGGAGAAACCACTTATCTCGCATGCTCTCAGCCTACCCTCTATCATGCTAGTTATCATCTTATATTGCACGACATCTGTTGGAGTTGGGTAAACGACGTCAATGGAGAAGATTGAAGCACTCAGGGAGTAGAAAAGTAAGTGGGACCTTCATTACGAAATCCACGCATATAATATGATTAACCTATGATTCATTAGTTTTACAGTCAAAAACTATTTTCGGTGTGGTTTATTACATCACACCGAACCATCAACCAATATACCAACTAGGGTGTTAGATATGCATGGCTAAGAACATGCACACATTCTTAGGAATGTGCATTGCATGTTTAGGAATGCACACATGTTCCTGGTGTGTCATATTTTTTATATGTTTGTGGCCCTTCTTTCCCTCATTTTGGATTGCATGATGCATTTTTGAAATTCCATTCAACAAATGACTTCTTTCATCTACATAAAGTTCCAAGTCAATAAATTTGATCTTCTTTGGATTTTAGTGAAGCATTCGAATCAATTTTTATTTTTATTTTTTGTATAATTTTTTTTGAAATTGGAAAAAAAATATCTAAATGATGCTCAAAACACAAGCATCTTATTGAATTGTAGGAGACTTAGTTACCATGGATCATAATGAGAACCCAAACAAACCATTTCCAAACCCTAACTCTAAACATCTAAACTGCAACATAGAACAAATAAATATCAATGCCATAATGAATGTGTCCTTGAGTACTTTGAAGGAACTCATAAATGATCTCCAAAACAATAGACATACCTCATGACTGTCTTTAGAAAGTTTCTTAAATTCAATCATATCATCCATTTTTAATTCCCAATACCTATTAACTTATATTTTCTATTACAGGGCTAGAATGTATGAGTGCTATATAATTAATTTAATTCAAAACCAAATTAGAGACTTGAACATCGTCAAATAATATTGTCTATATTGTCTATCATTGTTCATTAAGCCTAGAAATGACCACTAGATACTAGCCAGTAAGAGACACATTTGTATAGATTGGTGCACACACTGAGCATTCGCGGATCATGGAATGGGTAGGTAATTTATGGTTTCGTTAAATATGCTTTTAATAATAGGAATGCACCTCTATATTTATTGAGGAAATTATGGGAAGCGTTTAGGCTAAGACTCCATGTCGTCTACTTTGACATGGAATAATTCTAGGGGTCAGTTGCGGGTCTACGCATAGAGAGAATTCTAGGCACAACCTAGCACTTGTTCCTTATTCACCTAGACTAAGGTCTAACCCCCTTTCCCAATATCCTCTAGCAGTGTATAAAATTATTAAAACATATAACATAATAACTAGTAGGACATGTTATAGGAGGGGTTGGACCATTAGATTATGCAACATGGTTTGACTAGGAGAGGCCACATGGAGACTTATGTGAACCTCATAGATGTACCAATTGTAGACAAACATCCTATGAGTCGATGAAGCCTAGTTGACACTAGATTTTTATGGATCAAGTTTCTGTGTGTGTGTGTGTCTATATATATATACACACACACTAATTTGTCCCTCACTATCATCACAATTTCGTAATTTTTTGGATCCATGTTTCCTCCACCACAGAACTTCTATTATTACTACAAACTATAAGGGTTAATCAACAGCCATGTCCACCACCTTTCCCATTGCATCCACCCAAAAAGGTCTCATCCATAGACCGTCCAACAGTACCCCTCCTTGTCACTGCCTATATTTCATCCTCGATGGCTTCTCGACATAGCACCCATCCAATCCCATGACCGTCATACAATTATGGGATTCAATTGGTTGCAACAATAGATGTCGCACACTGAAAGGTGAAAATTTGAGCTAATTTTTCTAGTAAGAGGAGAAAGATATAATTATAGGATGAAAATGATTGTGTTGAGGGTGGAAGTGGTTACTAAGCGAGCAATGAAATCCATTTTATATATAGGGAATAAAATGTCATACTTTAATATTTGGGAACAATGCTCCATTTTTTATATTGACATTTTTTGTCATTTTAATGAGAATGTGCAATTGAGACAATTTGATTGATTTCGAAGTGCTACATGCTAGGTTGAATTTGCATATATGTGGTCATGATGCAATACCTACTAAGTGGTTAATAAGTGATCAATGAAATCCATTTTGATCCTTTTTATATATAGGGAGTAATATGTCATACTTTAATGTTTGGGAACAAGGTTCCACTTTTTATGTTTGACATTTTGTGTCATTTTAATGAAAATGTATAGTTGAGATATTTTGAGTATATAAGTGTTTTTTTTATTGATGTCGACGTGCTACATGCTAGGTTGAATTTACATATATGTGGTGATGATGCAATATGACCTATGGTGAGGTGAACACTCTGACATGCTACATGGTTGAAGATGCTTGCCTTGGGTTTTCAAGGCATGTCAGTGAGGTATAGTCTTAGTGATACATGTGAAAAGTATAACCTTGCGTAAATTCCCTTTCAATCTCATTATCATCCAGAAAAATGAGTCTAGATCCCGCACTTGAAAATAACCTTATGGGTCTAGATTACATCATATAAAAAAAATCTACATTAAATATATGATAAAAACACTATATCTATTGATGAACTATAAAAATCAATTACGTGTTTTGTAAATTTATGGGTCTTTTCTTCTATAAACGTATTTTCTTTCAAAAAAAAATTGAATTTTTTACAAATTAGAATATGATAAAATGGTAGATTTAAATCTTCCTAAGCCATCTCCATGCACTATAGTTATATTGTCCCCTTTCAATGAAATTCTTTCACACTTTGTAATACAAAACCTCATGAAAAGATAACTTGAATAATTGATATAAACACCAATAGTTGACTATCAACTTACATTTCTATTACTCGTTATGCAATATTTGATACTATTTATTTAACCCTATTTTCTATATACATATTAACTAATAAATTGAAAGTGTGACATTTCACAGAAAAAATAATGTCTATTCATTTAATAAAATAACTTTTGTTGTTATTATTAAAATTATTAAAATATTATAATTAAATTTATTAAAATACTTATATTTATTAAATATTCTTTGACGCATAATCACATCAAACTATTAACCATATTATGTTTTTTTTTTTTTTTATTATGAATATGCATCGACTGATCTCATAAAACTATTAAATTTCCAAAAAAAATTTATCACCATATTACATATTATTTTTCTCAACGGGTTTTAGTGCCGTTCATGTTATCATGAGGAATTACCTATTTTAAACCATCACTTCTTCCTCTCCAAGCCTGGTTGAGACATTAAAGTCCGATTATCTTAATAATTGATGATGAGGAGTACTATATAATTTTATGTTTCCAAAATTGGAATCGGTTTTACACCTTCCATCATTTATCTGTAAAACTGTTCAATTTTACTCCTTCCATCATTTCTCTATAAAATTGTTCATCATTTCTCTGTAAAAATGTTCAACTTATAAAAGAAATTACATTTTTTTGGATTTCAACATTGCCACTCATTTGCGGTTTTTGTTGACTTAAAGCTCAAATGGTATTGAAATGCTTGAATACTATATAAATTAATATTGAAAACATGTTAATTCTATAAAAGTTTCTAATCGTTATTGGTATAATTTGAAAATGAGATTTCAGTATAAGCTGAAATGGAAAGGAGGTCCCCAGGAAGTAAGGGTAAGGGAGGCATCAAAGCTGGCGCTGGACGGGGAAGAGGCCGTCAAGGTAGAGGGAGAGGCAGATAGGTTGATCATTAGGAAAGGAGCTCCCCACCACCGACAAGGAAAAGACGACGGAGGAGGATGCTAAGGAGTCAGGTTCAGCAGGCGGAGATGGCGTACAATGAAGATACGAATGTAGACATCTGGAGGATAGTTCAAAGGAAAACGCTACTCAGGAGCAATCAGAGCCTGAGATGGAAGATTGGGAATATCTTCTGCCGGATCCAGGGAACACCAGAGGACATATGTCCCTGTACAAGCAAGCCCTCCATGTGTATCGGGTAATAAAGAGGCTAATGGCAAAAGCCATGGAATAGGTAGCTATGGAGATGGCTAAATTGGCTCAGGGGATCGCAAACCTGAAGAAAGAGATGAAAAACCTCTAGATAACCCTTCTTATGTAGGATAGCAAGCTTGACGAGATACAACAGCAACTAAAGGAGCTTGTTCCTGAAGCAAAGGAGGAAGATAACCAACCGGGGGCCATGGAAGAATGATTTTTCAAAGGTGTATGACGTCTCCTTAGTTAGGAAGCTGAGAGCTTGCTCTCCTTTTGTTATTTTATAAGCAGTTAAGAAACAGTGTCAGTCTCTGTGAATGTTTAGTATATCTAGCTTGGACAAGTAGGCTCAGTATTTTCTGTTTTTGGATGGCGTTTAAAAACCTAAGATGGCCAACAGACCCGGTTTCCCTTCGACGCAGGTTGAGGCCACTGTATGTCTATACAGGCTTTAATTCGAATTAATAGAATGGTACCATGTTAGATTACAAAAAAAAAAAAGCTGAAAAGGAAAGGATTTGACATCGATATGAGATACTTTTATCCCATAATTATATTATTCTACTTATTTAAAAAGTTATTATTTAAATAATTTTATTTAATATTATAAAATAATTTTATTAAATTAAATTAGATTAAATAATTTAAATTATTATTATTATTATTATTATTATTATTATTATTTATAACAATATTGTTTTTATAATGTAGAATTTTTATAATGTTTGAAAGTAAGAATATTTAAAGGTTTTTTGGTTTCAATATAAGTATGACTATTAATATTAATTAAATTTTCATCATATTTTTGTATATGGCCACAATAATTTGGAGGAAGTGTCTATATATGTCATAAATTTTGGAATCGTTATCCATCACAACCTTAATTGAAATCATGACATTGAAAACATGATAAATAGAGGATGCAAAACTAATTATAGTTTTAAAAACAACTGTAAATTTTTACTCCTTTTATTTTATGTGGATGCAAAATTTAGGGATCTAATACCTTTAACTATTCTTACAAAAATATAGCAGATCTAAAATTCTTTTATAACCTATAATCTCAAAAATGAAGGGAATACCCTTCTTACAAAACGAAGCCTTTTTCTCATTGAGAGCACAATCATGAACAAGTTAAATAACATGGAATACATAAGTATTACTAAAATCTCCTCAAATTCCATCAAAAACCAACTTCATTTCAAGGGGGCTTGTACAATAGTTCTAATTCACAAGACTAAAGAAAATAATTTAATTTCCTTCAAGAACTATAATTTTGACCTTAAAAGCCTTCATTAATCCCCTAACACAATGCACACTATTTCGAATCCGCATGTAGAGGATGACATCTCTTCACTGCAAGACATTGAGCTCGGGGTTAAGAAATTTGCTAAGGGGAAAGCTTAGGATACTAAAATCTATCAAGTTGAAACTTTTAAAATGGGAGAACTTATCATCATCCCACACATACATAACTTATTTAATTTGACAGTGAAGAATGACTTCCTTAAGCCTTGGACATGAAGCTTGATTGTTCCAATATTTAAGAGAAAAGATAAAATAATTATCTCTGATTATAGGATCATTATGATTACCCACATTAGTCAAGTTTTATGGGCTTATGTTAGAAAAGAAGGTTAGCCTTTGGCTTGAAAGTGATGGTAGAAAAGATAAAGGGAGAAGGACCTGATAAACTCTTGTTATTTTAGATCGATGTGAGGTTTAGTGTTGCAGTATATGTAGAGAGTCATGGTGGAAGATTGGAAAAATCCAAAAGAAATTTATAACCTAAAACCTCAAGATTATGGAAATACTCCCTACCCTAACCCTATAATTGAAGCACACATTTCCCACATTAAAATCATGACTATGACTAGGTATATTATGTATAAAATGTTATACCACATGGATGCCATGCAGTTTCTTAAAACTGCTTCTAATTTTAACCAAAACCCCCACCTTTGGCTCAAGTAAGGTTGGCATAAGGATGCCTAGTCTTGGCTAGACCATTGAGGAGTAAAGGAGGAGTTCATATTTTAGAATCAAAATAGTAAATTAAAAATATTATTACTTCCAAATTTAAGGAGAAATTATGGGGTAATCAAGAGCTACACAGAAAATATAAGTAAAATATTATAAGGAGGCGATTAAACCCAATGTCAAAAACTGAAATATCATTCTCTCTTGACTTACGTTAAGAATAAAATGAACATTTCCATGATAAGAACTAATTCTCATGAGCTTCATAGTGAAATTGGGACTTGATCAGTTCCCAAAGTGCCATGGAAGAAAGAATTTATCACATTTCCAATCTTATGACGGTTAAAGATCAAAACACATATTTTCCATTTTATATTAACATTAAATCTAGTTTTCAAAACATTTGTCACATTACCAACCTTCTTAATATTAATTTTTGAAGCTAGGAATAAGTTACACCTTGAAAAGATTAGATGACTAAGATGATGATTAAATTAAATTAATCTTTTCGAGAGGACCAAAATCAACCTAAATATCACCCTACTTGGACAGGTAGAAGTTGAGTTTTGAATTATTTTATCCACTCGTGTATATTGGAATAGGTCGGCCCTAGGCACATGTAAAATTGGAAAGGTCAGCCTTAACCCAAAGTGGACCCTCATGGAAACCTATAAATAGAAGATACATCAATCTCATTTCTATGCATTGATCAAGCCATATTCTACACTCTTCTTTTGCCTTGGTTTGCATAGATCTAATGGAGGAAGTTTGCTCAAGCATCTGAAACTATAGGGGTGAAGCTCATATATATCTAGGGTTTTTGTTTCTTGGATGCATGCATGTAACTAACAATTTTTGTCCCTAGATGCATGCACACATTGGTTAAGGGATCATCCAAGAAGTCTCAGGTGCTCACACAGAAGCATGAAGACAATGTCAAGGGTTTCTGAAGCAGATCAAACAGTGTTGGTCCCCAGACAAATACTTAGAGTGGTTAAGGGTGTGATCGGGTAGTTCTAGATGCTTGCACAATTGACAGAAGGGAGTGTTTAGGGGTTTGGAGTGATTATGTGTGTATTTTATGTGAGATGCATGAATAAAGTCTTCTTGGGAGCATCCTGGTCAGACATAAGCACCCTCACACTATGGCTAACTAAGCATCCAAGAAGTTTTAGTTGGACACATTTTGCCTTGATAGAAGCATCAATGGTTTTGATCTAGGGTTTGACATTTTCCTTCAGTTGGCTTCAATGGTTTGATGGATAAAGGGCTTCTCTCTGTTTTTCTTTAGTTCTACAATCTGCTTCTATTCTATAAATATCTATTGCACACCTCTCTATTGGGATCATTGTACTCTTCGTTGAAAGCTTTTTATGACGATCTAATAAATTAGAAGATTTGAAAGGGTTTTCGCCTTTTGGGGTTTTTCCATGGCCTTGGACCAATCTTCTATCTCTTATCATTCTGGTTTTGTCTTCTTTGTGATTAAATATATTATTTTATCTTAATTACAATTTACGATTGGTTACATTGCTAATAATTAGATGCATTGTTAAATGGAGAGGTAAATTCGGCTAAAGTAATTGATACAACATAAAAAAATCTGAAAAATTAACATGGTTTCGTGGTTGAGGTGAAGGACAAGCCCAAAGGAAGACAAGCATTGAAGCCATCATTATTAGAAATAATATTGCCTAGTCAAGGTCTAGTAAAGGCCTGGTCAGATTGTCTAGCAAAGGCATTGTGAGATTTTCCTTTCACAAGGAAAATACATTGTGAAGTTGCTGGAAGGATTTGGAATCACTGAATGCAAATCCATGGCTACAACAATTGAAATTAACTTGAAGAAGTTATGTGGAGAATCTCCAAGACCTGATTTGGAAAATCCATCCGATTATAGACAACTGATTGTGGCTCTGGTGTTCCTTATGAACAACTGTCCAAACATATGCTATGTAGTAAACATATTGAGTCAATTCATGACAGAGCCCCTCCATTCACACTGGATCGCTTCTAAACACATATTGAGGTATTTTGGCCGATCACATTTAGTCTGAGATATTCTTCTGAAGATGTTCAGCTTCATGGATACACTAATGATGATTGGGTAGGAAATTTTATTGACATAAAGAGTACATCTAGATGTTCTTGTAGTCTTGTATCTACCATGATATCCTAGATGAGATGGAGACAAAAATTTTAGCATTGAGCTCCACCGAAGAGGAATAAATTGCCTCTATGATCGCTAGATGTGAAGCAGTTTAGTTGAGGAGGCTCTTTGGCGAACTGTTTGAGCAGGCCCTAGACACTATAGTAATATATTGTGACAATAAGAGTGGGATCCATTTGGAAGAGAATCTCGTTTTTCATGACAACTCCAAGCACATTGAGATTCGATATCACTTTATTTGAGACATGGTGCAAAGAGGAGCTGTTAGACTCCATAACATATCGAGAAATGAATAGATTGCAGATATTCTCACCAAGGAATTACCAAAAGGAAATTTCTTGGTATTCAAAGAGAAGCTTGGACTGATGGATGTGGCCCCTCTAGATAAGGAGAAACAATGATTGAGGACACTGAGCCAACTCGTCCCACCCTATTAGAGCTCCAAGGGTGAGGAATTGAGATAGAGGGCTCCTCGGGTTGAGGGATCTTTGGAAAATACCGTACTCCCCTATCTATTACCCATAGGGTTGGAGATGTTTCTCCCCTATCTAGTCTATGTAGAGTATACACCAGTTGGCATCACACCCTCAAGCAAGGCTTGTTGGGAATATTGCTCCACGTTTGGCCAATGGGTTGAAAGTGTACTTACGGTGTACAACCCAAGTCGATTATGATGTAGATGTTCTACCACATGACTATTGTGGGTCGTTGATGGGAAGATCATTGGGTAATAGGGTTGGGTTGAGACTTTCTCCCCTTTTGAGATTTTGAGTTGAGAATGAGCTCCTCAAAGAGAATTTGCTCCCATGTATGACTAGTTATCCTATTTCTCGGTATAGGTGGCAACTATTTCTCCCTGATTCTTCTTCTTTTAGATCCGAGAGAGATTCAACAGAGATATTTGAGCAGAGATATCCAAAGCATGATGACAACATGACAGGATGATATGGTGATGAAAAAACATATATTGGCAGATGGAATTCTTCCTAGTTGAGAGGGAGTCTTCATTTTTGCAACTATGATCAAACTACACCTTGGATAGCTCATATGGTAAAATTCCTCTTTTTGAGAGGACCAAAATCAACCTAAAGATCACCATATTTGGGTAAGAGGAAGTTGATTTTTATATTATTTTATCCACTCATGTATAATGGAATAGGTCGGCACTAAGCACATGTATAATTGGACAAGTCGGCCTCAACCCCAATTGGACCTTCATGGAAGCCTATAAATAGAAGAGTCCTCAAGCTCATTTCCACACATTGATCACGTCACCTTCTAATCTCTTCTTTTGTCTTGGTTTGCACAGGTTTAACAAAGGAAGTTCTCTTAAGTGTTTAAAACTACAGGGGTAAAGCTTGCATAAATCTAGGGTTTCTATTTTCTAGATGCATGCATGTAAATAAGAATTTTCTTCCTCATATGCAAACACAAAGTGGATAAGGTAGCATACAGAAAGTATCAAATGCTCGCATGGAATCCCGAAGACAATGTCTAGGGTTTTTGATGTAGATAATATGGTGTTGGTCCCTGGAATTAGGCTCAAAGTGGTGAAGGGTGCGACCGGGTAGTCCTAGACACACACACAATAGATGGAAGGGAGATTCTGGGGGTTTGGAGTGGTTTTGTGTGTGTTTGACCCTGGTCACACACATACAGTCTTCCTGGGAGTGTCAGGGTAAGACATAGAAACCCTCACACAGTGGCTAAGGGAGCATCCAAAAAGTTTCAGTCGCACACATTATGCCTCGTTGAAAGCATCTACGGTTTTGATATAGGGTTTGATAGTTTCCTTCACTTGGATTCAATGGTCTAATGGATTAAGGATTATTATCTATTGTTCTATTGTTGTACAATTTTCTTCTTTTTTGTAAATATATATTGCTCATTTATGTATTGGGCTCATTGTACTCTCTGCTGGAAATGTTTTATGACGATCTAATAAAGAAGAAGATTTGAAAGAATTTTACCCCTTGTGGGTTTTTCCATGCTCTTGGACAAATATTATATCTCTTATTGTTGTGCTATTGTATTCTTTTTCATTTTATATATTGTTCTATCTTCAATCACAATTTATGATTGGTTGCTAATAATTGGATGCATTGTTAAATGAACAAGTAAATTGGGCTAAACTAATTTATACAACATAAAATAATATGAAAAACTAACATGGATTCAGAGCTGAGGTGAAGGAAAATCCCAAAAGAAGACAAACATTGAAGCCATCACTATGAGAAAGAACATTTTCTAGTCAAGCTCAAGATATCTTCCTCTACCTCCAATGAGCATGAAAAGCTGGGTGACACATCAAACTTTGCTTATGGAAAGTTAGGTTGGAGATCATAGTTGACAACAATGATGTGTTGGAATACATTGAAGGAAGGATTCCCAAGACTCCGTAAAATGCTTCCGCTTCCCTATAAAACAGGTACAGGAAAGGTGAGTTCAAAGGAAAGAAAATTATAGTTGATGGTTTACAAGATCATTTACTTGGGTACGAAATTCTAAAGACACGTATGACAGGACAACTCATATATATGAAATAAACAATTTGAGTGGGATCGTCACCTTGAAATATCAACTTAAGAAAGCAAATATGAAGAAAGGATAAGTTTTCCAATCCTACATTATGAGGATATCTCACCTTAGAGATCAATTGCAGAGTTGGAGAAAATGTACCCTCCAATTTTACATTCTTATTTCTGCTCTTATAAGTTCTTCTCCACTGGATTTGTGGGATAGTTGGTTGGTTGATAGTGGGGCCACTCATCATTTCTATGGATATAAAGAGGTCCTCTATAATCTAGTAGAGAGGGAGACTAAGTTGAAGATCATTCTTGAAGAAAAATCCACTCATACCATGAAAGGTTTTGGGTCCGTCAAATTTCAGTTGAATTCCGGGGAATCAATTCTGTTGCATGATGTTTTGTATGTTCTGGGATTAATGAATAATTTGGCATCTATATCCAAATGGGAAGATAAATTGATGAATATTAGCTTTAGCAAAGGAAAATTTTTGATATGGTCTATTGATTCACTTATGAGAGATGCATTCACATTAGGAACAATATTTGGAGGAATCTATAGAGTCACTAGAATGCCACTTCTAGAATTGGTTCATAATACCAATCATCTGAGTCAGTTGTGGCACCAAAGGTTCGTTCATCTACACTATGATGTTATTCCGAAATTGAAGAAACTGGTCTTAGGTATTCCATATGTAAAGCCCATCATGATGGACTTTTCCTAGGTTATGCAAGTGGAAAGAAAATGAGGGGACCATTCCCCTCTATTGAGAACAAGATAAATAAAATCCTCCATCTCATTGATTGTAATATATGTGGTCTAATTCTTGTGCATTTTATTGGTGGTCATCTCTACTACATCACCTTCATTGATGAATTCTCAAAAAATATATGGATATATTGTCTTAAGAACAAGCACGAAGCCTTTGAAATGTTCAAGGACTTTAATGCCTTCATAAAAAATCAATCAGGAAATGAAAGTTACTAGGTCTAACAATGGAGGGGAATACATGTCAAATGAATTCATAGAATTTTTCAAGAAAGTATGGATAAATAAAGAAAAATTTGTGCCATATACACCTGAACAAAATGTTTTAGATGAAAAGAAGAACATGTCTAGATTAGAAGCTTCCCGTGTCATGCTCCATGATCAAAAGGTGCCAAAATTGCTTTAGGGAGAAGCCACATATGGTGTTGTATATGTTCAAAATAGGGTGCATCATCAAGCATTAGAAAACAAGACCTATGATGAAATATGCACAGGCATCAATCCTGATAGTAGCCATCTTCGTGTATGTGGATGTCCCATATATTTTCATGTGCTGAAGGACAAAAGAATAAAGTTGGAAGCTAGAGGAAGAAAAGGTACATTTGTGGGTTATTGTGAAATTATAAAGCACATAAAATATATATTCCTGGTCAAAGGAAGATCAAAATTAGCAGGAGCATAACATTTTATGAAGATGCATCTCTTGGAAAAGCAAGAGACCTTCCCCCACCACCTCCTAACAAGAATGGGAATGATGACTAGGATATTCTAGATGGTCCTTCGGTGCTTGAGTTTGATATGCTTGATAATCCCATGGAACCTATGCATCCTTTAGATACTCCTACTAGGAAGATACCACTTTGGATCTGCAATGTTCTATAGAATGATGAAATAAATCTTCCCATTTGTAGATCATTTAGAGAAAGGAAGCAACCATGCAGGTATTAGGCATATGTTGCAGCCATGAGTGCTACGATTCAAGCCGAATCATCCTCATTCAAAGAATCTATAAAGATCATGTTTGGAAGGATGTTATGACCAATGAATATGAATCGATTGTAAAAAATGATGTATGGGATGTTGTGCAAGGACCAAATGGAAAATCCATCATGAATTCAAAATCGCTATTCAAGATCAAACATGGAATTGATGGCAGCATTTAGAAATACAAAGCAAGGTTCATAGCTCGAAGATTCTCTTAGAAAGAGGGAGAAGAATATGATGACATATTTTATCCCATGGCTCGATATACCACCATCTATTAAATAGTTTCCCTTGCTTCAACTCATACATGGACTCTTCATCAGATGGACACAATAACCACATTCCTTAACGGCATGTTACAAAGAAGTATATGTTGAACAACAATGTGGATTTGAAGTGGAATATCGAAGAATGAATGTTTTTAGGTTGAAGAAGGCATTTTATGCTTTGAAGAAAGCTCCATGAGCTTGGTATGCACACATTGACAGTTACTTAATGAAGTTGGGATTCACAAGAAGAAATGTTGATCTCAACCACTACTTCAAGGTAATCCAAGGTATGCCATTGAATTTGGTTTTATATGTTAAAAATCTATTTTTTATAGGTAGTGATCCTTTGATAATCAATAGTCAGAGGGAGGTAGACTCTAAATTCAAGATGAATGACCTTGGTCTCATGGACTGATTTCTAGGTCTTGAGGTGTGGCAAAGGCCTGGTGATATTTTCCTTTCACAAGGAAAATACGACGTGAAGTTTATGGAAATATTTGGAATGACTAAATGCAAATCCATGGCTACACTAATGGAAATGAAAGTCAAGAAGTTATGTGAAGATGGTACACGACTCGATTTGGAAAATCCATCTGAGTATAGAAAAATAATTGGGACTTTGATGGTCTTTTTTAACACACGTCCATACATATGGTATGTAGTAAACACATTGGCCACCACTGAAGCATAAAACATTTCCACTAGCATGGCTAGCTGTGGAGCAGTTTGGTTAAGGAAGCTCTTTGGAGAGCTATTTGAGCAAGTCCTAGACACTACAGTGATATATTACAACAACAAGATTGGGATCCATTTCACGGAGAATCTCATGTTTCATGACAAGTCCAATCACATTGAGATTGAATATCACTTTATTTGAGACGTGGTATAAAGATGAGCTATTAGACTCCATCACATATCGATAGATGAGAATATTGTAGATATTATCACCAACAAATTCACAAAAGGAAATTTCTTGGTATTTAGAGAGAATCTTGGACTTATGGATGTGTCCCCTCTGGATAAGGGGAAACACTGATCAATGACATTGAGACAACTCTTCCCACCCTGTTTGAGCTCCTAGGGTGAGGAATTGAGATAGAGGGTTCCTAGGGTTGAGGGACCTCTAGGAAATAAGGTACCCTGCTATCTATTACCCATACGGTTGAGGATGTTTCTCCCTTATCTATTTATGCAGAGTATTCTCCAAGTGACATCATACACTTAACAAAGGCTTGTTGGGAATATTGTTGCCCATTTGGCCAATGAGTTGAGAGTGTACTTCAGCTGTAAAACTGAAGTCGATTATGATGCAAGTGTTCTACCACATTACTATGGATATTTGTTGATGGAATATAAGTAGGAAATATGATTGGGTTGAGATTTTCTCCCCTTTTAAGATTTTGGGTTGAGAATGAGCTCCTCGTTGAGATTCCAAGGTCGAAGATCTGCTCCCCTATATGACTAGTTATCCCATTGCTCATTATGGGTGGAATATATTTCTCCTCGATTATTATTCTTTTAGATTAGAGAAAGATTCAAAAAATAGAGTTGAAAAAAGAAAACCAAAGGATGATGACAACATCACTGGATGATGTTATGATCAACAAACAAATATTGGAAGGTGGAATTCCTCCCAGTTGAGAGGGAGTACTAATTTTTTCAAATAGGGTCAAATTCCAGCTTGGAAAACTCATATGATTGAGATGATGATTTCATTAAATTCCACTTTTTGAGGGGACCAAAATCAACCTAAAGATCACCCTATTTGGACAAGTGGAAATTCATTTTTGAATTATTTAATCCACTCATGTATAATGGAATAGGTTGGCCCTAAGCACATGTAAAATTGGACAAGTTAGTCTCAACCCCAAGTGGACTCTCATAGAAGCCTATAAATAGAAGATACCTTAGTATCATTTTCATACATCGATCAAGTCATCTTCTACTCTATTATTTTGTCCTAGTTCACATAGGTTTAATGGAGGAAGTTCATCCAAGGGTATGAAACTGAATGGGTGAACCTTGCACAGATCTAGGGATTTTGCTTCTCAGATGCACAAATGTAACTGAGAATTTTTATCCCCAGATGCACACGCAGTGGCTATGGGATCGTTGAAGAATTTTTAGATGCTCACACAAAAGCATGAACACAATATCTAGGGTTTTTGAAGTAGATCAAATGGTGTTGGTCCCCACATGCACTCTCAAAGTGGTCAAGGGTGCGTTTGGGTAGTCGTAGACGCTAACACAGTAGCTGGAAGGGAGCATCTACGATTTGGAGCAGTTGTGTGCATGATTGACCCTGAACACACGCATACGGTATTTTAAATGTAGTGTCCCTCACATAGTGACTAAGGGAATGTCTAGGAAGTTTCAATTGAACAAAATATGCCTTGCTGGAAGAGTCTAAGGTTTTGATCTAGGGTTTGAAAATTGCCTTTAGTTGGCTGAAGTGGTCTGATGGATAAATGATTTATGTATTCTATTATGTAGTTCTGTAGTTTGCTTATGTTCTATAAATCTCTTTTGCATGTTTATGTATTGGGCTCATTGTAATCTTTGTTGAAAACTATTTATGATGATCTAATAAAGAAGATTTGAAAGGGTTTTCCCTCTCGTGGGGTTTTTCAATAGTCTTGGACCAATTTTCTGTCTCTTAATGTTGTGTTGTTGTCTTATTTGTTAGTTCATATATTGTTATATCTTTATTTACAATTTATTATTGGTTACGTTTCTAATAATTGGAAGCATTGTTAAATGAAGAAGTAAATTGTGCTAAAGTAATTGATACAACATAGAACAATTTGAAAAATCAACACTTGACCTTTGTAGTCAACAAAGCTATGGTGATATTGGATTGTTTCTCTCACTTCCTTTTGAGCATAGAAATAAAATGATAAATAATTATGATTAATCTCTCACCTTCTTAAGGTCTGTAGACCATATAGGTCATATTGGATGCCTTTTTCTTATAGAGGAATCGATACCAAGGATATGATCATACTCGTGTGATAGGGTTGATTATTGACAATGACACTATAACCTCTAAGTGAACCGATAATCACTCACATGCACAAGCCACACATTACATCGTGGGGTATTTGAACCTCAAAACTAAAACTCCCCCTGAACTCTGAAACTAAAATTTCACAAATGCTTCATATCATGATGATTACGATTAAGTTGTCTCCTAGGAGGATAGTGTATGTTAATAATATTCATCATCATATATTTAAATTAAAGTAATTATATAAATAAAACTAACGTATGAAAAATATTATATATAATTATTTAATATTTTTTTGTGGGGTAAAATTTCGTATTTCTTTTTAAACAAGAAATTACATCAAATTATTGAAAATTCTAAGTCAGTGAGTCACTAGGAAAACAAATTAATATAAAAAAATTCACCTCTTTAAAGAGGAAAACAACATTAAGGTGCTCATAATTTCAAAATTTACAATACATAGACTAAAATGTGGGCCTTTTTGGCAATGGAAATAAACTAAAAAAATGGGAGAAGTTGAAACCATGGAAATAGTATGAGACTAGATAGAGGGCTTTGAATCAATAGTTGTGACGTGGTTGATATCCTTGTTGCTTCCTGGTGTGCATCCAACTAGGGGAGCGATGCCAAGGTGTTGCTCATTGCATTCTAATCAGTAATATTTTTCTTTCATGTGTTAGTGAAAGTGTTCCATGAAGTGGAGTATATTTTCACTATGCTCATACCAGTCTAGGAGAGCCTTAGGCCCAAGAGAAATTTCATATGCCAAGAGAAATACAATGTGTAGATGTATTTTCTAAAGTGATCACGTGTATGATCAAGGTTTGGAACCTAATTAGGAAGCTCAACTATAACGTTAGTATCTGAGAGGTGGTTCCTTCTAGAGGTCTCGTCTCTCTCGACACAAGTGAGCTCGTATTGAACAGGGCTTGGAGTAATGTCTCTAAATTGAGCAACAGTTTCCTGCAATCAGTGATGAGTACATGTACTACCTCAAGTATCTTATTCTTGGTAATATGATCCTCCCCTATGGACATAGGCATGCTAATGAGGTGTGATGGGAGTACAAGAAGGGTGAAAGACCAGCGAACTGAAAGATGGGAAATAGGTGGAAAATAGAGACTCACGCATGGGAGAATCAGGTTAGAAGGATAGAGCAACAAATGTAGACCAGATACAAGAGTGAGGCTAATGACTAACAAGGGAATTGGTAGGGGATCTAGCAATAAAATATTCTTAATCGGGGGCATCCTCATAGAGAACTAGATCCACGGAGAGGAGACACAATGCACATGGAATCAACTAGAGCAACAACATTGAGCGACCACAGGGGCTAGAAATCCAAGCAATAAGACTATAAATAGAAAACCAAAAAATGAACCAACATGGAAGAGGAATAACCATGCACAAGAGAAAGTATCCCCAACCGGTAGAATGTTGTTCCAAGGTGGTGGGATGATTTGTCCAACGTCAGAGATACCATAACCATTCACGCAATGAGTTCCTAGCTCAACAAAAGGTATGTGTGCAATAAACTTGTAGGGAAAGAGTGAAAACTTAATGAAGCAAAGATATTGAGAAAATTGATAATAATTTTCTTTGGAATTTCTATTCAAATTAGAAACGGGAGGACCTCCCTCGCTGGATTTTTGGCGATGAACTAGAGTTTTTTTATGCTCGCCTAGCATATTTTCCTGATTTATAAGGAGATGAACTAGCAAAGTATCCAAATAATTGCTTGCAAATGTCATTTCCTAGTAATGCCCATGGAAGATAATTCTCCAATGTTTGGCATCAGTAAAACTATGAAGTTCCATCACTGAGATTGCTTTGACATGCTTGGCATTTGTAGAGAGTGATACTTTGCATAAGATAAAATATAATGTCTAGTCTAGAGAACCAGGTTATAGTCAAGGTGTATGTGATTAGTGAGGGTTGCAGAGGTGTTTAATGATGATAGTGTGCGTTTTCAAAGTGGTGTTATCTCATACCACACCAAACCTTTGACATTTACTATAGGGGCATGTTGCCACATCCGCTAGCCACATAACCAAGTGGGACAATGGAAACACCCCATCCTTTTGCTCAAATGACACCCCATATAATATAATTTATGATTTATAAAAATAAAAATGATATATAATTTAATAATCAAATAAAAAGAAAACATAGCAATATGGATTAGCACTGTAATGTTCATATTTTTGTCGGCCCTACAATACATTACTATTCTATAATTTATAAGACATAAAGACTTATCATTTATGTGTTAAAGGAATTTTATATTTTCATATTTTCTAAGGTGAACTTGTTCCTAAGTAGTGGACAACACTTTTTTTAATATATATTTCTGAAAACGAATTTCAATAGTAATAAGAAGAAAATAGATCAATATTAATTAATATACGTTTAAGGAATATTAGTTATTTATGTACATATAAGGGCTTTTAATTGCATATTTTCACGTGATTAAATTTTCTAATTAGTATGAATAAATGAGCAATTTTAAAATAAATATACAAAAATATTTAAAGAACAAATCTTGATCAATGTTAACTAATATAGGAAAAATATTTATTTAATTTAAAATTTAACAAATAATGGTTTAAAAAATTAAAGCTTAAATAATTTGTAATGGGCCCAAGGGCAAAAAGAAACCTGCTACCTTCAAACACTAATTTTCATTGTTTGTATTCAAATTGGTGATCTTTGGAAGTTTTGAATAAAACCAACATTAAATTTTGGGATAAAAATTAAGCATTTGAATTAAGCATATATTAAAATCTAAATTAGTATATTATGAGGTTTAAGTTTAAATTTATATAGTAAATTTATAAAGCACATATACTTGGAAAACACATTTGAAAAGTTTTTCATACAATTTGAAAAACCATATATAAGATTCATTCAACACTATAAATTGTGTGTAAAATTTGGGCATGTGAATGTGAAGGAATGAATGGACACATCTACATTTGTAATTCTATCATTTAATTACTTGAGGTTAGTCAATTCTTGTAAATTATGTTATGGAAGGTTTAAATTAGATATAAGTCCGAAGGCCTATTAACTACACATGTGAATTAATTCTTATTGTGGTGTTTTATGTTCTTGCAGGTTTAATTTCCACTTCAATTTTGCATAAACAGTTTGTTATGGGATTTCATTTAAATAAGTGAAGGAACTACTATCTAATGCATTTTTGTTTATATGCATGTTAATGATTTTAGAAGAGATTTATTTATTAGTATTTTCTTCGTTATGGACTATAGCATTCACCTCCTGGTCAAATTGCATTGACTGTCCATTATTTTGCTATTTTTTTGTAATTTTAGCCAAAGTTTTGAGAAAATGTAAATTTTTCCTATTTTGCATGAAATCAAAATAATTTTATACTTTTCTAGAAATCTTATTTTTAATTTCTCATTGGCCTAATGCCTTCTGATGGGACATAATTCTTTTGGTGGAGAGTATTTTATTTTTGGCATTCTTTAGTGCCTGACATTTGATTTAAAAATAAACAAAAACTAATTTTCTGAGTGGCCATTTGGTCAACGAGTGCTTATACATTAACATTGGCACTAAAATTGTTATGGTACTACTCTTCCCCATGATTAAAATACTAACACAATTGCATGTCCTTTGTATAGGTGGGGGGTGGGGGGTGCGATGATGGACTACACAAGTCATTGTGCATAAATACTTTTACAAATTTCCATATTGTATATCATATGAACGTTTACGAAGGAAAAGGTATGTGTGGGAGAATGGACAATATTGTCATGTTTCATTGTGCGGAGATTTTACTGTACATATTACAAAGTTTTTGTGGGAGATAATTTGTGTAAAGATTTTGATTTTAGAGCTTTTTATTTTTGCAGAATGCTTAAGATTGTCAATTTCCATTGTCCGGGGTGGTGCACAGGGTATTTTTCCAATGTTCTGATTTTCCTAGACTACGTAGCCTTGATGTACCTTATCAGGTCAACATCAAGCAATGCTTGTTGATCTCTTTCTAGTTCAGTCTTGTTAAAAGATAATAGGTTAAGATTATGGAGAGGTGGTTTTGCAGAGGAAGCATGTGGTTGTTCGAAGGTGGTTGTGAATAGGAAGCATGTAGAGAAGAAGTGTGTGGGGTGAAAGTTGTGTAGAGATTAACATCAATCAATTAACTCAATGTTGTTCTGAACATTAGTGCTAGAATTGAATCTTTGAGGAGGGTGAGGTATGTTCAGAAGATTTTATTGTGCAATATTTTACTATGTTAAGCTTTTATGGTAAAGAAGAAATTAGGACAAGGTATTTTTTGGAGAACTATGATTATATCTTGTATGAAGGTATGTGCAGGAGAATGAGGAATATTATTATGTTTAGTTATGTAGAGCTTTTGTTGTGCGGAGATGGTGCATGTTTGTTGATTTCTCAAACAAATCTGATACTTTAAAAAATTCAGATTGTATAACGTATGAATTCTTATGAAAGACGAAGTATGTAAATGGATTTTACTATGTGGATATGGTATATGTTTGTTGATTTATTGAACAAATATAATACTTTTACAAATTTTTAGATTTTATATCATTTGAATGTTTACGAAAGATGAAGTATGTGCAGGAGAATGGGGAATATTATTGTGTTTCGTTATGTAGAGATTTTACTATGCACAGTATGAAATATGTTCAAGAGAGAAATTATGTAAATATTTCATTAGGATGGGGTACGAATTTTGTGTGGGACATTTAATTATGCGTAGATATGATTAGGACGAGGTATTTTTGGGGGGAATGGACGGTGCATGTGGAAATTAATGAATATGGGGTATGTTTGTCAATTTCGTAAAAAAATATAATATTTTTACACATTTCTTGATGGTATAT
>APFE031316555.1:49370-98851 GCA_000404065.3 Pinus taeda | reverse complement strand
ATAGTAAATTTAAAAAGTGCATATACTTGGAAAACACATCTGAAAAGTTTTTCATACGATTTGAAAAACCATATATAAAATTCATTCAACACTATAAATTGTGTGTAAAATTTGGGCATGTGAATGTGAAGGAATGAATGGACACATCTACATTTGTAATTCTATCATTTAATTACTTGAGGTTAGTCAATTCTGGTAAATTATGTTATGGAAGGCTTAAATTAGATATAAGTCCGAAGGCCTATTAACTACACATGTGAATTAATTCTTATTGTGGTGTTTCATAAGATTTTTGTTCTCCCAGGTTTAATTTCCACTTAAATTTTGCATAAAAAAATTTGTTATGGGATTTCGTTTAAATAAGTGAAGGAACTACTATCTAATGCATTTTTGTTTATATGCATGTTAATGATTTTAGATGAGATTTCTTTATTAGTATTTTCTTCGTTATGGACTATAGCATTCACCTCCTGGTCAAATTGCATTGACTGTCCATTATTTTGCTATTTTTTGTAATTTTAGCCAAAGTTTCAAGAAAATGTAGATTTTTCCTATTTTGCATGAAATCAAAATAATTTTATACTTTTCTAGAAATCTTATTTTTAATTTCTCATTGGCCTAATGCCTTCTGATGGGACATAATTCTATTGGTGGAGAGTATTTTATTTTTGGTACTTTTGAGTGCCTGACATTTGATTTAAAAATAAACAAAAACTAATTTTTTGACTGGCAATTTGGTAAACGAGTGCTTATACATTAACATTGGCACTAACATTGTTATGGTACTGCTCTTCCCCATGATTAACATTCTAACACAATTGAATGTCTTTTGTATAGGTTGGGGGTGGGGGGTGCGATGATGAGCTACACAAGTCATTGTGCATAGATACTTTTACAAATTTCCATATTGTATATCATATGAATGTTTACGAAGGAAAAGGTATGTCTGGGAGAATGGGGAATATTTTCATGTTTCATTGTGCGGAGATTTTACTGTAGAGATTACAAAGTTTCTGTGGGAGAGCATTTGTGTAATGATTTTGATTTTAGAGCTATTTATTTTTGCATAATGCTTAATATTGTCAATCTCCATTGTGCGGGGTGGTCCACAGGGTATTCTTCCAATGTTCTAGTTTTCCTAGACTGCGTAGCCTTGATGTACCTTATCAGATCAACATCAAGCAATGCTTGTTGATCTCTTTCTAGTTCAGTCTTGTTAAAAGGTAACAGGTTAAGCTTATGGAGAGGTGGTTGTGCAGAGGAAGCATGTGGTTGTTCGAAGGTGGTTGTGAAAAGGAAGCATGTAGAGAAGAAGTGTGTCGGGCGAAAGTTGTGTAGATATTAACATCAATCAATCAATCCAATGTTGTTCTGAAGATCAGTGCTAGAATTGAATCTTTAAAGAGGATGAGGTATTTTCAGGAGATTTTATTGTGCGATATTTTACTATGTTAAGCTTTTATGGTAAAGACAAAATGAGGACAAGGTATTTTTTGGAGAAATATGATTATATATTGTAGGAAGGTATGTGCAGGAGAATGAGGACTATTATTATGTTTAGTTATGTAGAGATTTTGTTGTGCGGAGATGGTGCATGTTTGTTGATTTCTCAAACAAATCTGATACTTTAAAAAAATTCAGATTGTATATCATATGAATGCTTATGAAAGACAAAGTATGTGAATGGATTTTATTATGTGGATATGGTATACGTTTGTTGATTTATTGAACAAATATAATACTTTTACAAATTTTTAGATTGTATATCATATGAATGTTTACAAAAGACGGAGTGTGTGCGGGAGAATGGGGAATATTATTGTGTTTCGTTATGCAGAGATTTTACTGTGCACAGTACGAAGTATGTTCAAGAGAGAAATTATGTAAATATTTGATTATGATGGGGTACGCATTTTGTGTGGGACATTTCATTATGCGTAGATATGATTAGGATGAGGTATTTCTGGGGGGAATGGACGGTGCATGTGGAAATTAATGAATACCGGGTATGTTTGTAAATTTCGTAAAAAAATCTAATACTTTTACACATTTCTTGATGGTATATCATATAAATGTTTACAGAGGATGAGGTAGGCACGCAAGAGTGGGGAATATTATTATGTTTTATTGTGTGGAATACGAAGTATGTGAAGGGAAGTAATTGCATAGGGATTTGATTTTAGAACTATTAGCGGAGAATATTATTATGTTCCATTTTGCAGAGATTCTACTGTGCAAAGTATGAAGTATGCGTGAGAGAGAAATTGTGTAGATCTTGCATTTTAGAACTATGAATATTTGAAGAGGTGTGTTTGCGGGAGAACATAATGATTAAAATTGTTAATTTTCATTGTATGGCCTTTTTACTGTGGGTTTATGTGGGAGAACGGGTGTTGGATAATGCAATTTTGTAATTATGCCTCTTTTCCATATGTATTAATACACAATCACTTACGCTTAACTAGTTCCATGATCAATAATGCTTTATAAATACTCATTTACAATTGGCTACTGTAACTTTTATGACTTACAATGGGTGGTGCATAAGATATTGTTCCAATGTTGCAATTTTCTCAGATGATGCAACCTTCATCTACCTTATTCAATCAGCATCATGCAATGCTTGTTGATCTATTTCTACTACAGTCTGGAAAACATTAATAGCTCAAGATTGTATAGACGTGGTTTTGCAGAGGAAGCATGTGGCTGTGTGAAGGAAACTTGAATGGAAGAAGTGTGTGGATAGGAAGTTGTTTGAAGATTTGTGTTAATCAACTAATAGTATTTTTTTGAGAATTAGTGCTAGAATTAAATATTTACGGAGGACAGATTTATCTCCAAGGGATTTAATTATGCAGAGCATTTATTGCACTGAGCTTTTATGGCATGGGAAAAATCAGGATGGGGTATTTTTGGGAGAACTATGATTATTTATCGTATGAAGGTTTATGGAGGATGGGGTATGTGTAGGAGAATGGGGAATATTGTTATGTTTCATTGTACAAAGAGCATTTAATGTGTAGATTACCAAGTATGTGTAGGAGAGAAATTGTGCAGAGCTTTGGTTTTAGTGTAGGCAAGGGTTTTTGTGGGAGATTTCATTGTGCATATCTTTTATTCTGACTGGGTACTTTAGAGAGAATGGGGGGTGCATGTGGAAATTAATGAACATGGAGTATGTTTATTGATTTCCTGATGAAATCTAATAATTTTACAGATTTCTCGATGGTATATCATATAATGTTTACATAGAATGGGCAATATTATTATGTTTCATTATGCGGGGATGAGCAGGGAATATTACTATGTTTCATTATGTCGATATTTTATTTTGTGGAGTATGAAGTATGTGTAGGGAATAAATGGCGTAGAAATTTGATTTTAGAACTATGAATCTTTGTAGAAGATGAGGTGTTTGTGGGAGAACATAATGATTAAAATTGTTAATTTTCATTTTGCGAGGTTTTTATTGTGGGTTTTTGTGCGGTAAATTATGTTGTATAACACAATTTTGTAATATTGCCTCTTGTTAGTATGTAGTAATGGACAATCATTTTCACTTAGCTAGTTCTGTAATTGGTAATGATTTACAAATACTCATTTACAATTTGTTAGAAAATAAAAAAGGCAGAAAGATTTTCTTTATATTGATAATTAGTTATGATATTATTATATTTTCTTATGTTCCTCTTTTATCTTTAGTTCATCAAGAAATTATCAAAAAAATAGCACAAATATCAAAGAGACTAGATGTAGGTGGACAACTAGGGAAAAATCCCTATCTAGGGGAAAACCCAATCAACAATTCTTCCTTAATAACTTCACGAGATAATCCAAGACTCTTGACCTAGACACAAACTTCCTCCACACCAAGTTAACCTTCTCTTCCTTCTGTAGATGATGACCCTTTCAACAATAACTTCAACCTAGAAACAACATATTATAACACCAACAAAACTTTGATTCAGTAACAACCTCGATCTTCCAATTATCCTAGCAACAACTTCGACCTAGTAGTCAGCCCAAAAACAACTTCAACCTAACCGCTAGCCCAACAACAACTTCGAGCTAACAATTTCTTACTCCTTGTAGCATATATCCCATTAAATCCATACAACTGAGAGAGACAAACACATAAGCTTTGATCTTCCTTCTTCCAACAACTTCACACTTTTTCTTTTCTTCTTCTCTTGGATATCGAACTCGTGATTGTATGTTCTCCAAATGAGTTTGAATTTATGGTATATATACCCTTTTAGTGAGGTTGAATTACGTCGTTTGAGGCAATATTTATCTCCTTGAGGCCGACATTGTGTGGAGGTGACAAACAACTTATTTGACTCAATAATATTTTTTTTTACATGTTTCAAAAACCCAAGAAGGGTCTCTTTAAATGGAAAATGACTTCAATGGGTACTTTGACCTAAAACATGATGGCTAAGGAATAAAACTCATTCTTCAAAAAGTCATATTAATAATAAAAAACCATTTTTCTTTCTTTTCATAAATACATTTCATTATGACCCAAATATAATTTATAAAGACCGAACCTAGTTACATTCTTCAACATTCCCTTGTAACTAGGGAGGTATTCATACATACATATACAAGTACATGGAAGATATTAAAACACATGAATCATGAAGAGTTTAGGAAATTATGGTGCCATGGACTAGATTCCTAACTAGGGAAATCTAACTGGGTGGGACTAAGATGGGTTAAATTTTTTATTGAAACTAGCTATCATAAGGCTTACTTTCTAACCATCAACCTAAAGATCTTGTTATGTATCCAAGGTCATAGGTCCATGACCAATGGCACCCTCCCTACTTTGAGATATAGACATCAACATGTAGGCCAACCAAATGTCCTCCTATGCATTACACAATGTCTCAACACATCGAATCTAATTAACCTCATGCATGCTTTTCAAAAACTTTGAGAGAGTTACCTGAATAGTCATAACCTCAATTAGTAACAAATTTTAAAATACTCATTAATAAACACAAACCATTGAGGTATTCTGACTTCTTCATACTGCTTCAGAATTTATCACGGTAGGACTAAGAGACTTCCCAAATAAATCTTGGAAAGGGTTTCCTTAATAATTTAGCTTCCTGTCCTACATCAGATCCAAAAACCAAATTTTTCTTTCCTTCTTTCAACAACACCTCAACATGCATTCTTCAATTTCCTCAAGGTATTCATGATGACTATAATATGTCCTCCCTTTCAACATGGGAGATATCCCTTTTATTTCAACTCCCTCTTAACTTAGGGAGATTAACTTATTTCTATGACATCAAAGATCTTTCATGGCTTCCATCCTTCTTATCATATTTTTCTTGATCTTCATCATTTATATAATTTTCTTTCTTATCAATCAAATCAACTTTACTTATGAACATCGTCATCATCTTGAAGATTATGTACCTACACAACTTAGACAACAAGTACAACCACATATATAGAAGCATGAACTTAACTATATCATAATCATATAATAAAGGAAGAATTATACTTTAGACATCAAACACCTAAGTTTAGTTAGGTTCATAAATAGCAAGAGACACATATTATTATACTTCAACTTCTTGATAGGTTTTGTCATAAACCCTAGACTTCATCATCAATACACATGAGAAACTTAATTAGGATAATCTTCATTATATCTAAGGCTTCAATATTTCATCCAAAGATATGACATAACCTACTACAATATATTGCAAATTTTAAAGGAAATTCAAACAATTATATTTACAATGCAACTAACAACTTTAGAATTCATATGATAGACTTATATTAGGATTTAATGAAAACCCAAAATTCCATCTTTGAAACACTAAGCCTTAGATGTCAACAATCAATACGAGTCACAACACGATATAAGGTTTCAATGATATGACCAAATTCTACTAAGATTTGTTGTAAGCCCTATATTTTATCATCATAATGGAAACACTATCACCATATCCTAGAATATCAAACTTTGACTCGGCATACTTACAAAACCTATAATTTGCACACTATCAACAATTAGGTTAGCACATATACATATCTAGGATTTCACAATCATGTACAAGCATATCAATTTCCATTAGGTAAACCCACGCCACAAATATCAATACATTTAAATTCAGACATATAACGAGCTACAATTTTGATCAGACAGACAAACGTACACAAAGGGTTACATTCCCAGGACATAATCTTTGCTAAAATAACGATATTTTTCATAAACCCTACCAAACCCTAAGTATCTAGTGTTATAACAAAATAAACCCTAATTTTACAAAAATTCTAAACGTCTAGGAATTCAACATATAGACATTATCGTCCAACCCTAAAGGACTAGGGTTTCGATAACAATAACTAAAACTCCAAACATGAAATTACCATGTAAATTCCAAACATAAAAAATAATATTTCATTAGTAACTCTAAGAAGACTAGGGATTCATCAACAATATCGACATACCCTTAGATTAGGGTTTTGCAGAAAACCTATTAGCGTTCCAAAAATATGATGTTTAATGAGAGTAGATTTAATCTAATGATTAATCAACGAGACAATAATATTTAAGATTCAAAGGCCCTAGACATAAAACTTGTTAGTAATGTAAAGTAGATTGATTAGAATGGATGAATATACCTTTATCACGAAGAGAACAAAACTTATGATCTAGAACATACCTTTGAGTTGTTTTCTAGGCAAACCATGTAGAACATCAATTACAATGCTTTGTATTGTGATATTTTTTCCATATCCCTTGATCATATCAACAAGACTTTCCTAAACAAGGAAAATATAAAAAAAAAAAATTGTTATTATCATTTAGCATAAACACACCTAGATAACAAAAGGAAAACAAAATATGATAGGTAATACAATGAGTAAGATACTTATCTTTGGAAAATGGCAAGGGCCCCCTCTTAATCCAATCTCAAGGGATTCCTATAACTTTAAAAAAATAGTTGAATAATGTTTTTCCAAAGCATGTTAAATCTATAAGTACTAAGCATCAAGAATACAAAACAATTCAAAAACTTAAGAGTAGAAGGATATAGTTCCTAGGAGTCCGTAGCAAATAATTCTTTAGCTTCAAATTATTCCTTCTTCTTCTTCTTTGGTGATCCTTCATCAACAACATTTGCATTTTCCATTTCTCTCTTCTCATTTCTTGGATTCTCAAGACAATCAGTTTTGTAGTGACCTATCTTGTGAAAATTGTAGGATTCAATTTTGGATAGGTCTATCTTCCTTACAGGCCATTTGGTCTTATTGAATGATCCTTTTCTCTTTCGATGAGAGGAATAATCATTTGAAACTTTATCTTCTTCACTCTCTTTGTTGCTTACTAGAGAAATTCTAACTTCTTCTTGACTGCAAGCATTCAATAATTGTTCAAATGTAGAATTATCCTTCCAAATATCTTCTTATCTAAATTTTCTTTTTCAGCTTCACTTGATTAATCTCTAGGCTTCTTTACTTTTCCTTTGACTAGATCCAAGACTCTATTCTTCTTGAGGATGAGATCTATCCTCTTTTTCCATGCTTTGTAATTGGAGGCTCCTTCTGATTTGCTTTCTCCCTTCAATGAGTTAGACATGGTTCTTGAATATAGTAGGCTTATATCCCCTTATATGATCCTTTTCTTGAGGGTCCTTATTCAACATGTTAAGACTCCTTATTCTCCTTTCAAAAGATCTTCATTCTTCCATTTTCCTTATTCATCACCTTAGCTCCAATACCATGTTGGAAAATCAGAAAGAAAGAAATATTTTATCTATTTTGATAATCACTTGTGAGATACTTATGTTCTTATTAACTTTCCCGTGTTCTTCTTTTATATGATTTCATAAAGAAATTACCAGATGTAGGAGGACAACTAGAGGAAAACCTACTCAAGAACTCTTAATAACCTCATGAGATAATCCAATACTCTTGACCTAGACACAAAATTCCTCCACACAAAGTCAACCTTTTCTTCCTTCTATAGATGATAAGAATTTCAACAATAACTTCGACCTGCTAGCAGTAGATTGTAGCAGCAATACCAATTCAATCCAACAATAACTTTGACCCAACAGTTAGCCCAACAACAACTTTGACCCAGCAGTTAGCCCAACAACAAATTTTTCCCACCAGTTAGCCCAACAACAAATTTTACCCACCAGTATATTAATCCTTCCAGAAAATATTTGAGTAAATCCATACAAGTGAGAGAGAAACAAAACCATAAATTTGGATCTTCCTTCTTCCAACAACTTCACACTTTTTCTGCTCTTCTTCTCTTGGATATCGAACTTGTGAGTGTATGTGCTCCAAATGAATTTTGACTTATTGTATATGTACCCTTTTAGTGAGGTTGAATTACCTAGTTTGAGGCTGACTTGATCTCCTTAAGGCCGACTTTGTGTCGAGGTGACAAATGACTTATTTGACTCGACAATAAATATTTTTACATGCTTCAAAAGGCCAAGAAGGGTCTTTTTAAAGGAGATAACTCTATTGACTTAGGATAATCCTAGAAGTCGTCAATGGGGAATTTCACCTAAAACATGATGCCCAACCATGAAACCATGCTTTAATAAGTCATATTAAAAATAATTTTTTCTTTTATTTCTTTTGATAAATACATTTCATTATGACTCAAATATAATTTATGAAGACTGAACCTAGTTACATTCTTCAACATAACTAGCTACTATAAATCTTTTGACTTACAATATAACCTTTAATATGGGTTTTTCATGAGAAAAGACTTTCACTTATTTAAATACATATTTTCTTTAAGTAAACAAGTTGTATACATCTATAAGTAGATTACTTATAAAAACTAGTTTGCACTTAGGCATTGCAAAATGAAATATGGTGTTTTACTATGCGGAGTATGAAGTATGTGCGGAAGAGCAATTGCAAAGAGATTTGATTTTAGAGCAAGATGGGGTTTGTGTGGGAGATTTCATTTTGTAACCTTTATTAGGATGAGGTATTTTAAGGAGAATGGTAGGTGTATTTGGAAATTAATGTTTAACTATTAATGTTAACATATTATTATTATGTTTCATTGTGCAGAGCTTTCACTATACGAAACATGGGGCATGTCTATTGATTTTCCAAATAAATCTAATACGTTTACACATTTCTTGATCATATATCATATGAATGTTTATAGAGGATGTGTTATATGCATGATAGTAGGGAATATTATTGTGTTTTGTTGCGTGAATATTTTACCGTGTGAAGTACAAAGTATGTGCGGGGGAGCAATTGCTTAGAGATTTTATTTTATAACTATGAATCTTTGCAAAGGACAAAGTATTTACAGGAGACAATAATGATTAAAAATGTTAATTTTCATTTTGTAGGCTTTTTAGTGTGGGTTTGTGCTGATGAATGTGTGGTGCATAATGAAATTTCGTAATTTTGCCTCTTCACAACACTTTACAAATACTCATTTACAATTAACTACTATAACTTCTATGACTTATAATATAAACTTTAATATGATTTTCACACAAGGAAAAGCTTCATATAAAAAAAAAATCTATTTTAAGTATGACTTATTTAAATACTTATTTTATTTAAGTAAACAAATTGTATATGTCTATAAGTAGGTTACTTACAAAAATTGGTTTACACTTTAGCTTTGCAAAAAAAAATATGGATTTTTTTCATAGTGTTTCAAATTACACGAGTTCTCTAATAGTGCGTTATTAATCAACGAGACATTTTATTCTATGGGTATTTTACTATACTGAGCTTTATACCAGAAACTTTATTTGGTAAGGGCGAAATTAGGACGTATATTTTCTGGGAGGATGGACAGCGCATAGAGAAATTAATGTTATTATGTTATTAGTATTATTAATATTACAATTATTCATTCGGTAGAGCTTTTCCTGTGATTAATATGGGATATGTATGTCGATTTATAACAATATAGATAAATGTGATGCATGAAAATTAATTTTAATTTTTGAATTCAGTTAGCATTCAAAAATTTGAATAGAGATTGACATTGTTCACTATTGAGTTTTCAAAGCTATTGTAAACTGATTTGATTTATTAACAAGGAAAAAAAACTAATAGCTCTGTAAATTAGTACATATTTTCGATATCAGAAGCAACTTGGGCTTCATTAACTTTTGCATCAAGATGAGAAGGGGGGGAACATTGATCAATGGCCATGATATCATCATCTATGTCATTAGTGCCCTCTTCAGCATTTATGTTCTCTACCTAGGCCAAATTATCCAGACGAAAACACAATCTTTTGTTTGCCAATTGCATTTGCTCATATTCAATTAAATTAATGCCATTTTTATGATTTAGAATGTTAAAGTGTAACCATGCTTTAGATTTAATCATTTCATTATGCTTTAAGACCAAATCGATGACAAATTCTAGAGCATCGCTATTCTAGCTAAAAGAATAGTCAAATTTTGTTCTACAACTCTAGAATCACGTGCCATAGACCTCAATCTATGTTACAACTGCTAATAATCATTCCAAATTACTATTATAATAGTTAATCCTATGTTTGTAGAGAAGTTCTAGCAATGTAAATATATAACCAAGGAAAATTTCCTTGATTTCTAATCCTTGTCTCTTCCATTAATGTCAACTTTGAGGTCACACAATGTAAATGTTCATTGTCACAAGGATGTGCAGAGAACAACATATGAGCAAGAAAAGAAAGTTGATGAAAGAAATTTTTGTCGTCGATACATAAATAATTTTACTAGGAACAAATTTAGAATTAATGTTATTATGTTTCCTTTTGTGAATCTTTCCTTGTGCAAAGAGTTTATTGTTCAAAGGATGGATACTTTACATAAGAATATGGGTGAAAATATAAGATGAATTCCAAACTATTTTTCATTTAAAATTTTTACATATTCAACTCTATTGAATCAAGGATGTGTGAAGAGGGAGATATGTGCAACAGAATGCAGGTGTAGATGGAACATTATAACTTTAATTTGTAGTTTAATGATATTTCACATTTACTTATTACATTTATACAATTTGTCATAAGGGAAGGATTTTTCATTTCTTGTTTTATGCGATTAAATATTTCGATAGATTTCATTTTGTTGAGTTCTTTTCATAAATTATTTGGTAATGTTTAGAATTAAAATATTTCCAGCAATATATAATATAATAATGTCGAAGAAATGTGTGGAAATAAACAACTTACAGAAATGGAGAGCTTCCTTTATCATATCATAACATTTAATGAGTTAATCATTATCTTTGTGTAAATAGGCATATGCATGGATCTGTGGATTGAGTCCACTGTGTGGGGGAATATTTGAAGCTTTCATCATCTGATATATCACTTTCATTTTGAAATACAACAAAAAACTTCAAGTGTCAGCATGAACAAAAATAAAAGTATTTTTTTTATAAATTTCTTGTTTTTTTTTTTTTTTTTGTGAATGCCATTGTATATGACTATGAGCAAGGTTTGTGATTGTGCATAGTTAAAACTAAAAGATTTCTTCCCTAGAATAAATTTCCTTTTCATTGCATATTGCTAGCATTGAATATTATGAGTGGAGTCATTAATATGATTGTACTTCATAACAATTACTTACATTAAATCAGTACACTGCATTGTTGATCAAATTTTTCATTTTGTCGATTATAATGTTATATTCTGATGATATGGCCATATGATACTACCATTAATGGCAGGCTAGCATTTCTGGGTCACTAACATTGCATTGTGTCCCCATTCTTAGTTTAGAACATTGTGATCAAGTAGAGGCTGTTGATAATCATAGGGCTTCTCTTCGGAGTGCTTTGGTGCATTTGGACCATACCAAATCAACAAACAATATAAGCTTTTAGTCATTCTAGATATTCTTTTAACTCTTCTCCAAATTATTAACATGGCATTATCTATTGTTGGTGTGATTGTTGTGCTACTAACAAAGTTATTGATCAAGTGCTAGCTATTACCTGAAAATGAGAACGCAAGCCAAAAAACCCCAAAAAAAGATGAAAAAACAACTTGAAAAATGAAAAGTGTTGATTCTACATCACCACTTTTTTTTGGAGTAAATTTTCAACAGTTTTAAAAAATAACAATAAAAAGGAATAAACGCCATTTTTTGGTGTAAAAAACACCTTGAAATCGAAAAGTGTCAATGCTGGAATAAGGCTGTTTTTTTTTGCAGCAAAAATCTTCAACATTATTTAGCAATGGCATTAAAGATATAATGTCAAGACTTCGAAAAACCTTAAAATTCCAATAACTTTCAAGCATGGCATTAAACATAAAATATCATGTACATGAAAAGCCTTAAAATTCCCCCAATTTTTGGTCATGATGTTAAAGATAAAATACTTATAATTGTTTTCAACCATAACATTAAAGATAAAATATCATGACTTAGAAAAAACTCAAAATTTTGACAATTCTTCAACCGTGGAATTAAAACCAAATATCACGACTGCAAAAAACCTAAGTTTTTAATATATTTCAACCATGGCATTATGGAAAAATTTTATGACTAACAAATATTTAAAAATGAACACCTGACTGAAAGAGTCATTATATGAAGAGTAATTTATTTTTAAATGATAAATTTATAGCTATTTTAAAATATTAGCCTAAGACAAATTGACACGTTGCAACAAAAATTTAAAAATCAACCATCAAATGGACATGCAGTATAAACGATCTCAATGTATTGCAATGGAATCTTAAAAATCAACCATGAAATTGACACGTCATAGGGCCATACTTGATCTATTACAACGAAAACTTTAAAATAAACTATCAAATTGTCACATAATGGGGTTGGGTTGATAGTCGAGGATCGACATGGACCCTGCAAAAGAAATAAAAATAAAACAAAATAAAAAATAAATAGATAAACAAATAAAAATGAAAAACACAAAACAAGAGAAAAATTAAAAGATTGAAAAAAAATTAAGAGTAAAACAAAAGCATCGACGACGTAATGGGTAGATGGTGATTGGGTGCTCTGTTAAGACAATCCTTGACGTGATCTCACTAGTTCAATTCCCTACCCCGACAAGGTTGATATATTGAACATGTAGTTCTGTCAAGTCTTAAAAAAAGAAAAGAATAACTAAGAATCTCCAAAGAAACAACTAAAGTTTCAAAAAACTAATAATAATTTTTAAAACAATAAAAAAATTAAAAGGACTAAATAATGGCAAAAGAAATCAAACATGAAAAAATATATAAAATAATCTTTGAGAATAGATCACAAAGTAGTTTTCAGGTTTACATGTCTTCAACATCCTCACAGTCTCATTATCAACGATTGAGATACAACACACAAATGTATATATAAACAAAAATAACTAAATATACAAATAGGTTAAAGAAATAAATTACTTCAAAAAAAATTCTCAAAGAATCTAAATTAAAACAAAAGTTAAAAAAAAAAAAATAAAGAAATATTTAAAAAAAATAGTTTTAAAGAAAAAATTGAAAAAATTAAACATTAAAGATAAAAGAATAATTAATATAATAATATAATAAATTTAAGATCAAAAAGGAACTAAAAATAAAATAATAATAAATAAAGACACGAATGAAATAGAACCGAAATTTAAAAATTACAAGTAAAAAAAAATAATACAATTAAAAAAAAAATAACATTAAAAAAATAAAAAATAAAAAATGTATAAAAGTTGTAAAATGATAAATTAATTAAAAACTATTAAAAGGAAAAAATTAAAATTAGATGCCCACAGGGCTTTGGATTGACGGTGAATGACTACACTGTTAAGGCACTCCTTGTGATATGTCACTGGTTAAAATCCCCTGTGGGTACTTACCTACCAAAAAATAAAAATAAAAATAAAAAAAAATAATAATATTTAAAATTAGGAAAAATTTGTGGCCCTCAGCCCCTTCTTGGTTTGGCCAGGATGCCTCCGCCAGTCAGGTGTTGATGATCACCATTGGGTCGATAGAGGGTACTAGCATAGCCGCTCCTCAGGGATCTTAGGGTCACGGCTAGGCCGGTGAAGTACCTTAACCCCCTGATTAGTCATGGGTGGATTCCCATAATTGACCTTTAGGTAGGTCGGGGTTGAGGGCCACAATTACTTCTAATTTTAAATATTTTTTTTTTCAATTTAAATTTTTATAATAGATTTTTTTAGATATTTTCAATAATTTATTTATATAATTAATATATTTAATTTTTTTAAGTTAAATTTTGGTTTCTCATATGTTTAATTTAGTTTTTTAAATGTTATTTATTTAATTTTAATTTTTTATTGTTTTTAATTTGATTTTTTTTTTTTTTTTTTTGCTTTTATTTTTTTAACGTTTATAATTAATATATATATAGATATATATATATTATATATATATATATATATATATTAATATTAAGTTTGTTTATGTTTTAATTAATAAAGTTTTTATTATTTTTTTTCATTTATTTTTATTAAATTTTTATGTGGATCATTTTTTTGGAACAAAACAACAAAAATGTCATCTTGGGATATAAAATTTGTTATTTTTCCAGCTTTGTTTATTCATTTTTTTCATAAAATTCTTTATTTAAACATTTCATTTTTAAGGAAAATGATTTGAAAATGATATTTATTTTAATTATATCTATATGCAAAATGGTATTTCCTATTTAGTGTTTAAAATGACTATTTTTTAGTGACAATTATTTTATGTATATTGAAGTATTAATTAATGATATATAAATTTATAAAAATTCCTAACCCCAAAATATTGATGTTATTAATTTTTCTAAACATTGCAAGAAAGGCAAAAAACATATGTTTGGAAAACCCTTAAAAACCAATTTATTAGGACAAAAAACAAGAAGAGGAATCATACAACTTTAAAATTAGTTAAATAATCAACATTTAAAAACAATTGTGCACACTGATGACATAAAAAAATTTAGTGTGTAAAAAGAAATATATCTTAAAAAATGTTCATGTTTTTCGATGATGATGATGATGATGATGATTGTTAACGTCCATTGGGACCAAATTCTGGTCTATCAAATCTAAAGAAAAGAATTGTTTAGTTTGATTTAAGATTTTATTCCTATGCTCAAAAAGCTTGAAGAGAAGCCTCCCAGACTTAGTGTAATTTTGAAAATGTAAAAGGCTAGGAAGGTCAGTATTACAACAAAGATTTTGAAACTGATATATAATGTGGTTGTACGCGGGACACTCTAGGAGGAAGTGATTTTAATCCTCGATGTTCGTATTCTCATAGATATGGCAGAACCTTTCCATCCATGGTGTTTTAGGAACTGCCCAACGACCTGTTTCACTATGGAGCTCATGAGAGTTCATTCTAATCTTGGATATATTAATTTTCTTCTTTGGGTTAGTTAAAATAGAGAGATACTTTTGATATTCTAGGATGGGGTTGATGACCTCCTTATAATATCTTAATTTTCTTTTAACTGCTAAATCTTTTCACACCACATTTTTTCTTTGAACTTAGAAGTAACAATATTTTTAATGTTATTATTGTTTTGCAATGCAACATTCTCATCGATCTCCCAATGGTTTAACCAGGCCCTAGTGTTTTTATACCAAATTGAGCCTTAGATGGTTTTGGCTAGAATTTAAAGCTAGCTTAGGAAGTTTATGGCCTCCTATGTTATTGAGTTTGTGCTTGTACAACAAAATCCTAGTCATAGCTAGGCTCTCAATAGGGGAAGACCCACTTCTATACGGAGAATAGGATAGCGTGTGTTACTTTTAATTTTGAGGTTATATGTTATAAGATGCTTCTAGATTTTTTAGATTAGCTCAATCTTTCTCCATGATTCTCTATAGATGCTACAACCCCAAACCTCACATCCATATATGATAACCGGAGTGACTAAAGTTTCAACGAAGAACTTCTTTCTATTGCACATTACGAGGCTTTCCTTTTAAAATTATTTTCAAGAACAAAATAAGCTTTCCATCCCCCATTAATCCTTTTCTCAATGCTATAGTTCCAGTTGAGCTTCTGATGAATATCGATTGCTAGGTACTTATAGGAAGACACTTCCTCCAAGTTACTATTGTCATACATAAAATTAGTGTAAGTGTCCTTCTTGGATTTGATAATCATAACTTTGTTTTGTTAGTGTTAACAATCATACCCATGGTAGAGAAGAAATCCTTAAGAAGTATAACCTGCTTATCAAGATCAGATGGGCACCTTGCGAGAGGAACAATATAGTCAACGTAGAGAAGAAGGATGATGACTATCCTAGCTAAAATCGTGCCAACACATCCTACTTCCTCTAAACAACCTTTTATGTTGTCGATGTAAATGCCAAATAAGGTAGTGGAGAGGGGGCAATCTTTAAAAATGAGCATGAAAATCACCATTATTTTAAAAAAAAGTATCCACGTTTAATAATTTCAAAAATTAAAGTGTAACATATAAGCCATCTAGAAAACAGGGTTGATGTTGCATCAACACTTTTGAAAACCAACATGAAAATCACTATCATTAAAAAAAATGTTCATAATTGATACATAAGAAAATTTAAAGTGCCAAAAATATGCTCCAAAAAAAAGGTGTATTCCGAATAACCAGTTTTCAAAATCGGCTACTTTTTTTCTACCTAAAAAAATGAGTAATCCGCAATTTTCTCATTTGATCGGTAACTATGTTTACATTGTTATTCCATTGGGTTTGTTCTATTTGTTGTAGTCTTATAGCTATAGAAGATTCGTGGAAATTTCCATTTTTGGTAGAAAATAATTGCACTAGCTTTATCATTAGTACTTGTAGATTGAGATCGATACACTTATATACGAACATTACGTGGAATATTTTTTACTTTAGTTCGAAAAGGATAAATTACAGGTGCCATTTCTAAATTTTATAGCAATCAATTCGGGAATAGGACTGGCTATTTTATTTCAATTCAATTGTGATCATTATAAAAATTATGGTAATTGTTTCATATTCCATGACATTTTTACCATTAGTTTTGTTGATTGTCCATCGCCAATATTGCATTGAAGGTGTTAGGAGAGTTAAAAAATCTAGGCTAGATAAGAGTGTATCTAGAAAACAATGAGGATGATTAAAATGTGATTAGGAAATAATGTCAACTACTTTATTTTAATTTAGTTGTCATTATTATTTTTATATAAATTGTGATAATTCATTCATATTTAGATACATATTGTGTTAAATTTCTTACTGCCAGTTCTCTTTGTTGTACACTGTCAATATTGCATTGATAACAATGTATCTAGATAACGATGAGGACAATTAAACTGTGATTATGAAATAACATCGGTTACTTTCCTTCAATTCAATTTTCATTATTATTATTATTATTATATGGAAATTCATTCATATTTAGATGTGGATTACGTTAAATTGCTTACTGTCACTTCCAAATTAATGATATAAGTAATGTTTTACACACATTTTTCTCTCTTCGAGGAGAAAATGGACAATTTTATCTCTCTGAGGAGAAAAATTCATGGTCGATTAAACATTGGATGTTTTCCAAATTAATTATATAATAAAAGGCATGTGGACACAAGTTTATCTTTGCGAGGAGAAAACATTTGTGGTCGATTGAACCACTAGATGTTTTCCAAAGTTATAATATATTGCAAAAGGCATTTTCGATTTTCAATTGATCTCGGATGGCATCTCCACTATATGTTTGTGTTTCATACGATATTTAGAGATGTAATTTGAACACAATTGAAAATAAAAGCTATGTTCATCTATGCTTTTTTGTCCTTCATAAATCCTCTATTTTGCATAGTTCTAGAGCACTATGCAATTTCTTTTCTAGGTATGTACTGTAAGGATACTCTCGTGGTAGTGGCAACTGTTCTCAATGTTGTTTAACTCTATATTTCTTGTTTCCATGTATAAAAACCACATGTAACTATTTTATGTGAGGAAAAAACATATGAAGATAAATAAATATAAAATCATATCATACATTATACATAATGATTGATGTTACGTGGCGTCTGTTGTTTAAAAATTAGTATTATGTGGGAGGAAAGTGTGTAGGAGAATTGTGAAAAGGACAAAATGAATGCGGAAGTATGAAAATTTGCCACAGGACCGTTCTCCCAGTTCTTTTTGAAAAACTATGGTACCCTTCCCTACTGGAGTACACTTTGCCCTGTTCCCCATGGTGATCTGAAAGTTCATCCCCTCTTCTTGATATATTTAAAGACACTCCCTAATTCCAATCATATGCCATAAAGCTCCACTGTCTCTATACCATACTTCTGATGATACAGTACTAGTCATACGCGCCACTTCTTCTTCTAGTCTGGAAGCTAACATAGAGAAATTGAAATTTCTTTCTCTTGTGCAATCTTCTGAATATCTATGTGAGTCCCCTAACGTGGATGCATCTGCATCGTGGTCTTGACCCATAATTGATTTTCCCTTTGTCTCTGATTACTTCCTCTGATACCACATGAAAATTCTATCATTATAGCAACTGATTTATTTTTCCTACTTATTCTAGAATAAGTTATTTATGAAACTACTTCAATAAACATTAAAATAAATACTGATGTAGATATCTATTAGGTCCCTACAATACTAGTGATTACCCCATTACTATTATAGTTGTATCCCTTATTAATATTGTCGTGCCCTATTGTCCCCATATTGTTATTACTGTGCCCCATAGAATCCCTCTATTGTTATTTTTGCACCTTTATATTATTATTGTTAGGTCGGATGGGTTATATTGTGACTCCTTAAACTCCTATATATAGAAAGGAGGTTTTGTCATTTGAATCATCAAGGAATCATTCATTTTTGTAATGTAATGGACGTTTCCCCCTCAAAGAGGTTGATTTATAAGGTATTGATCTATCTTTTCTATCTTTTTGTGAGCTAGTTTCATAACATTTGGTATCAAAGTTTTGGATTCTATGGTTTCACTGCTCCAAATAGGTCATCGTGGAATTTTCGCTATAAATTTTTCTGCGACATTTTAGAAGCGAAAAAAACCCATTTGAGATGAATTCACATTGAACCTCGGGTCTAAATTTAAGAGATTTTTGCACTATATTTGCGGAGATATGATCTAAGGAAGTTGTTCTTTTTGTAGACTCCTGAATTACATTCCAAACAGGTGACCTGGGGAAAATCGTCATAGCTTTCTCTCTGAGAATCGTATTGAAATTTTGTACAAAGGTACATAAAGATAATGGAATGTAGTTTCTTATATATACTTTTCAGAGACAAAGGTCAAAACAGGGACACATGGCATGTCATATAAGTTCGCTCTCCTGAACTAGTCTATAATTAGGTCACTGTGGGAGATTTCGTATAACTCTTCCTTGGAGAAGCCAATTTGGATCAAATCGGTGGCATTGGAAAGAGGACACAAATGGCTACTTCAGATCATAATTTCAAAATTGGATGATCTAGAAATTACAGAGATACATCAAAGGAAATATCGAGCTCCTACAAAGTGAAAAGAGGTGTGTAGATTTTTTTTAAATTTTTGCCTAAGCTTGGTTCAAAAAATGATTTTGAAGGAATTCAAAGGGTGTAGTAGAGAATTATTATTGGTAACTGATACCCCAATGAAAGGAAATGCAAACACCTAGTAAGAAACCTGAAAGATCTAGCATGACTCATGAAGAAGAGGAAGAAATACTACATGATATATCAAAATTACAAGACCAAGTGCAACAAATGTCACTCTCACAAAAGCTAACAGAAGCTAAGATAAATGGTGTGGAATCTAAGGTAAAGGGCGTGTAAGCTAATATGAATGGCATGGAAGCTAAGATGGATGATTTGAATATAGATTTGAAGAAAGATTTGAAGACAGACATGGCAGATTTGAAGACAAAATTGACAAATTTTCTACAAGAAATACTTACTAATGGTGAAAGGGTAGTAAAGGAAACTCACGATGCAAGAAAAAGAAATGTAAATAATGATTTCATAGACTCTAATGTTGGATTGAAGACCCACCATATTCCAAAAATCGATATGAGCAAGTTTGATGGCAAGGATCGCACAACATGGATATTACAGATGGGGCAATTCTTTGATCTCAATAATGTGCAAAACACACAAAAGGTACATATTGCAGCTTTATATTTGGAACCAAATCAGTTTGTATGGTATCAATGGCTTTTCTCTCATGAACAAATTATGACATGGGCAATTTTTACAGAAGAATTGTCAGCACATTATGAGGATACAAAAAGGAACACTTTTTTTAGCCAATTGATAAGTATCAAACAAAAGGGTTTAATAATGGAGCACATTGAGGAGTTCTAAAAATTGATCATAAGGGTAAAAAATATTCTAGAGGAGCATAAGATTGATGTGTTCAGAGGGACTTTAAGTGATAATATCCAACATGATGTTCGCCTTTAGGAACGTGATTCATTAGAGAAGGCATTTAGGTTAGCAAGAAAAATGGAAAGAAAAATTATGGCAACTAGGAAGCATACCACTCACAACTATAAAGATGGAAGTGTTGTTGCCCCTAATCTTCCATAACCTATAAGGTTGACACCACAACAATTGGAAGAAAAAGAGTAAAAGGGCTTTGTTACAGTTTTGATAGCAAATACACTAAAGGTCATAAGTGTGCTGAGAAGAAATTATTCTACATAGATTGTGAGGAGGAAGAATAAAAGGAGAAAGAAAGGTCAAAAGAAGAGGATATAATCTAGGAACTAAGCCTAGATAAAGAGAAATGAATCTAACCATATCTTGTAATGCATTGGTGGAATTACCACTCCTCAAACCATCAAGATAGAAGGACAAATCAAGAAGAAAAAGGTAATAGTGTTGATTGATTCAGGAAGTACCCACAATTTTATTCATTGTAAGGTAGCAAAAGAATTGAATTGCTTCCTATATCAAACACTTGTGATGGTTGCAAATGGAGGAACAATAAATTTCTCTAGAAAGTTCCATAATATCAGGATATCAATGGGAAAATATGTATTGACTAGCCCAATGCTTTGCATTCCAATGGGAGGTGTTGATGTTGTACTAGGAGTCTAATTGCTACAATCCTTGGGTACAATAGCTTTTAATTTTCAAGAAATTTTCATGAAATTTTCTGCAGAAGGAACAAAATTTCAATTAAGGGGTTTTACAGGGAAACCAAGAAAGATAATCAACTCTAACGGTATGACAAAGCTTCTAAAAAAGGAACAAAGAGGTGTAATTGTACAAGTATGCTCACTGGATGTTTCCACATCGAAATCATCTATTTCTCTAGATCTCCAAAAAGTCTTCGATAATCATTCAAAGGTATTTACGACTCCCAAAGGTCTCCCATCTATTCATGATCATGATCATGCTATTGATTTGATTTCAGGAAGTGTTCCTCCAAACATCAAGCCGTACAGGTATCCATATGCCCAAAAGAATGAAGTTGAACGTATGGTGGAAGAAATACTAGAGGTTGGTATAATTCAACCTAGTCAAAGTTCTTTCTCTGCTCGAGTAGTATTGGTGCACAAGAAGGATGGATCATGGCACATGTGTCTGGATTATAGGGAGTTCAACAAGCTCACTATTAAAGATAAGTTCCCCATTCCTGTCATTAATGAATTACTGGATGAATTGCATGGATCAATTTACTTCACCAAGTTGGATCTTTGTTCAGGATATCATCAAATAAGAATGAAGACTGAAGACATTTTGAAAACAACATTTAGAACTCATGAGGGTCATTATGAACTTTTGTTCATGCCTTTTGGCCTTACCAATGCACCTTTTACATTTCAAGGTTTGATGAATTCCATTTTCAAAGCCTTCCTTAGAAAATTTGTGTTCGTATTTTTTGATGATATAATAATCTATAGCAAGTCTTGGAAGGATCATGTTGAAGATGTTGACAGGCTGCTACAACTATTAGAGGAAAAACAATTATATGCAAAAAGATCCAATGTTTCGTTGGAGTACAAGAGGTGGAATATCTGGGTAAAATTCTATCTCATGAAGGAGTTAAGGTAGACCCTAGCAAAATTAAAGCCATTAATAAATGGAAAATCCCCACATCCATAAAACATCTACGAGGATTTCTTAGGTTGACAGGGTATTATCACAAGTTTGTTAAGAATTATGGGAGAATAGAAGCACCTCTAACAACATCATTGAAGAAAGATGCATTTTCATGGACTCCAGAAGCAACAAAGGCCTTTGAACATCTTAAAGATGGAATGTGCCAAGCACCGGTCTTAGCTACACTGGACTTCACAAAACCCTTTATTGTTGAATGTGATGCTTCAAGAAATGGAATTGGTGCTGCTCTAATGCAAGATGAAAGACCCATTTCTTTTGGAAATCTTCCAATCAAGGGAAAGGTTTTACAAAAAGCTATTTATGAGAAGGAAATGTTGGCAATACTACATGCACTTAAGAAATGGTGACCCTACCTAATGGGAAGACACTTCAAGGTAAAAATGGATCATGATAGCCTTAAATACTTTTTGGAACAAAGATTATCCTCTGAAGAGAAACAAAAGTGGGTCACAAAGATGTTGGGTTATGACATTGAAATCATCTACAAAAAAGGGAAGTAAAATGCGGTGGCAGATGCGCTCTCAAGAAAGGATGAGGATGTGGAAGCAGTGTTGTGCACCATTTCTGTTATCCAACCAGATTGGATAAACGAAGCAGGGGAGGAATGGAAGAATGATGAAGAAGTGTGGGAACTTATTCAAAAGTTACAACAAGATTCCAGTACATCTGATGGATTTAGCTGGAAAAATGATTCGTTATGGTACAAAGGTTGCTTATACCTTTGTAATAATTCCCAACTCAAACAAAAGATTCTTATGGAATTGCACACTTCTTTGTTAGGAGGGCACTCAATATTTTTAAAAACCTACCACAGGGTTAAGAAGGAATTTTTTTGGGATGGCCTTAAATCAGATATTCAAAATTTTGTGGCAGAATGTTTGTTTTGCCAACAAAATAAAGTTGAAACATTTAAGACCCAGGGTCTATTACAAATTTTATCCATTACAAGCCAACGTTAGGAGGAGGGTTCAATGGATTTTATCATAGATTTACCCCACTATGAGGGAAAGAGTGTCATCATGGTGGTAGTTGAAAGACTTACAAAGTATGCACACTTATGTGCATTATCACATCCATCTAAAGCTAGTACAATTTCTACTGCATTTATGGAAAAAATTCAAAAGCTACATCGAAATCCAAAGATTATTGTAAGTGATAGAGACCCCATTTTCATTGGAAATTTTTGGATAGAATTATTTTCTTGTTTCGGTACTCAATTAGCTCATAGCTCATTGTATCATCCCCGGATTGATGGGTAAATTGAGGTAGTAAACAAATTTTTGGAAGGATATCTTCATTTCTTTGTATCTGATAGGTAGACATAATTGGTCAAATGGTTGCCTCTAGCGGAATGGTGGTATAACACTTCCTTCCATACAGCAACAAAACTAACACCATTTATGGCACTTTATGGATATCAGCCACCATCCATCACATCATATTTAAGAGAAAATTCTAAGGTTCAAGCAGTAGAAAATCACATCGAGCATCAACAACAAGTCCTTCAACTCTTAAAGGATAACCTTGTGTTGGCGCATAATAGAATGAAACAATAGGCAGGTCAACATCACAGCGAGAGAAGTTTTGATGTAGGTGATTGGGTATTCCTACGGCTACAACCATATAAACAAATGTCCCTCAAGCAAGCTAAGAAGGATAATAAATTATCACCAAAGTATTATGGTTCGTACAAGGTGTTGCAAAATATTGGTACTATGGCATTCAAACTGGAGCTTCCTACAGCTTCTCGAGTGCACCCAGTTTTCCATGTTTTATGTTTAAAGAAGGCTATAGGTGACAAGCTCCCAGTTTAAACAATATTGCTAGAACTTGATGAGGAAGGAAAAATTATATTAGAACCAGAAGTAGTCACAGAAAGAAGAACTCGACAACTACAAAATCGTTCAATTTCAGAGTATCTCATCAACTGGAAGAACTTATCCACTGAATATTCCACATGGGAGGATGAGAATTTTATACAGAAGCATCCAGAACTACTCAAAGATTGAGGACACCACTTTTCTGAAGGAGAGAAGCATGTTAGGTACCTGTAATACTAGTGATTACCCCATTACTATCGTAGTTGTATCCTTTATTAATATTGTTGTGCCCCTATTGTCCCCATATTGTTATTAATCTTCTCCATAGAATCCCTCTATTGTTATTTGTTTGCCTTTATATTATTTTTTCTAGGTCCGTTGGGTTATATTATGACTCCTTAGACTCCTATATATAGAAAGGAGGGTTTTTCATTTGAATCATTAAGGACTCATTCATTTGTGTAATGTAAAGGAGTTTTCCCCCTCAAAGAGGCTAAATTCTAAGGCATTGATCTATCTTTTCTATCTTTTTGTGAGCTGGTTTCATAAGAATATCACACCGTAATACAAAAACAAACATGTGCACAAGTATTAACACATTGACATAGATATTTTGGACAGCAATCCCAAGAAAAATCCAATGTGGGAAAACCGGTGCAACAACGGAGGATTTTATTATTCAACAATATTTTTTTACAACAGGGTGCCAAACTGGCTTACCCACAAAGAGAAATATTTCTCTAGCACTTCTCCCACTCACAGCATCAGCCTAGCTGACCTCTGCGTGGCTTATTCCGTTGGGTTTATAATACCTTAGAGTTTTAGAATTAATCCTTTGGGTTTATAATATCAATCACTTGGGTTTATCAATCTAACGGTTCATATTCATAGCGTATAATATTATTCATAAGGTTAATATTAATCCCATGATTTAATATAAATCTTTTGGGCTTATAATCACGGTCCAGCATGCGTAACCATGGTCCAGTGTAACCCAACCATGGTCCAACATGACATTGTGACAAAGATTATCTCAATATGAAAATCAACCATGGTTAATCATTGTCCAACTTCGCATTGTGAGAAAAACTGTCTCAATATTCAAACCAATCATGGTCAACCATAGTCTAATGTCACATTGTGACAAAAATCATGTCAATATGAAAATGACCCATGGTCGAAAATGGTCAACCATGTTTATTTTAGGGTTTATAATATTTATCATAGGGTTTATATACCTTGGGTTTATAATATTTATCTCTTTGGTTAAATGTTATTCCCTTGGGTTTTTAGTATTAATCAATTTGGTTTATTATTCCTTTAGGTTTATAATATTTATCTTAGGTTTTATACACCTTAGGTTTATAATATTAATCCCATGGGTTTAATATGATTTCCTTAGGTTTGTAATACCTTGGGGTTTTAGAATTAATCTATTGGGTTTATAATCATGGTCAACCGTGCATAAACAATGTCCAATGTCCCATTATGACATGGTTGTGCATGGTCAACCATGGTTAGCCATGTTCCCTTGGGTTTACAATATCAATTCCTTGGGTTTATTAATCTAAAGGTTCATATTCCTAACTTATAATATTATTTATTGGGTCTTTAATATTAATCCCGGGGTTTAATATAAATTCCTTAAGTTTATAGTCATTGTCAACCATGGTCTGATGTCACATTGTGATAAAGATTGTCTCAATATGAAAATTTACCATCATCAACCATCTTCAACCATGGTCATTCATGGTCAACCATGCTCCAACACCACATTGTGACAAATATTTTCTCAATATGAAAATATACCATGGTTAAACTTGGTCAATGGTTGTCCACTACCGCATTGTGACAAAGGTTGTCTCAATATGAAAATCAATCATGGTCAACCATAGTCCAATGTTGCATTGTGACAAATATTGTGTCAATATGAAAATCAACCATGGTTAGGCATTTTTATTCTAGGGTTTATAATATTTATCTAAGGGTTTATATACCTTGCGTTTATAATATTTATCCCTTGGGTTTAATATTATTCTCTTGGGATTATAATCCCTTGAGTTTTTAGTATTAATCCCTTGGGTTTATAATATTTATCTTAGGGTTTATATAACTTGGTTCTATAATATTAAAACCTTGTGTTTAATATTATTTCCATGGGTTTATAATACCTTGGGCTTTTAGAGTTAATCGCTTGGGTTTATAATATCAATGTGTTGGGTTTATAAATTTAAGGGTTCATATTACTAGGGTATAATATTACTCATTGGGTTTATAATATCAATGCGTTGGGTTTATTAATTTAAGGGTTCATATTCCTAGGGTATAATATTATTCATCGAGTTTATAATATTAATCCTAGGGTCTAATATAAATCCCTTCGGTCTATAATCATGGTCAACCATGTGCAACCACTGTCCTATGTCATATTGTGACAAAGATTGTCTCAATATGAAAATCAACCATGGTAAAACATGGTCAACCATGATTATTTTAGGGTTTATAGTATTTATCTTAGGGTTCATATACCTAGGGTTTATAATATTAATTCCTTGGGTTTAATATTACTCCCTTGGGTTTTTAGTGTTATTCCCTAGGGTTTATTAATATGCTTAATTTTAATTATAAACATATAAATAAATTATTATTCATTAATTATTTTTAATATTTAATTAAATTATCAATTAATTGGTTTAATAATTTTTTAATCTAATATAAGTAAATAAGTTATTATTCTTATACAACAATGAGTACTTGATATATTAATTTTGCGTCCTGTAGCAACAAGATACACAAGTGAATTACATTCGAATTTTCCCTTGGGCTTATACTTTTTCATTTCCATCATGATTTACAAGGCCCAAATGTTCTTGACCATTACAAAAATTTACAGCAGACACAATACTCTTATTTAGCATACTGGTATATATTCGACAAAATTGAGACAACAAAATGACATAGAAGAAATGATTCATAGCAATGAGTAATTAGTCGATATTGTTTTCTAGATGGTTTAGATCAATACCTGAATTATGGACTTCGGATTCACTTTGTTCTTCCTGTGGAGGCCCTGTATTTGGAAACAACAATTGTATATCTTTGATCATGGTTATCAGCGCAACTACCTCATCCTCAAGCTTGTCGACCTACTTCGCTTTCACATCAATGTTTTTTAAGTTTTCATAAGCCACCACACTTGGATGCTACACCAGGTTCTTTATGTCAGAGAGTTTCGCTTTAATCTCAGGCAATTACTTTGCACATAGTTAGGCATAAAGACAGAGTGGAGGAAATGGGGGGTGGAGAATGTTGAAGCGATTTGAGGAATGGCATAATGCGTCCTTCCCTGACAATTAGCTAGAGTGAGGGCATTTTCTACCCCAAGAACACGAATTCATCTTCAGAATGAAATGATAGGGCCGAGGAGTAGTTTGCCAAAAACATTCCATCCTGGGATGAGCTTTCCAGAGCCGACTCAAGTAAATTGGAGAAGTTTTGAACAGGGAGGGTGTAAGTCTAGTCACAGAGAGAGACTAAAAATTCACACCAAAAAGCAACCAAATTCACAACACTCAAAAAGTAGAACCTCGACCAACTAGGGGTGGAAATCATAAATAGGATGAGAGGGAGGAGAGAATTCATTTAAGATTTATAGTCGCAGCTATGTAGAAACCAACCCAATCTGACAGGATCCCAATATGACCTTATTATTGCCCTTTGTTGAGAGAGATCAACCATGATTTGCAAATGGGAGATCAAGCAAACGGGTTGTCTCTTCTGGGCCATGGGGAGTAAATGTTGCACACAAAGAGACAATCCTAGCATGCAAACTGACCTCGAGCACCTACAATAAACCTTGAATAATGAAATCGATGTGAGAAGTCTCACAATTAACTATAGATTTGGATTTAACGACATCATGTGGAGGGGGAAGACGTGGTCGCGTGATAGCGGAGAGAGGAGAGGTATCATTGCACAGACACATGGTGAAGGACAAAGAATAATCAAGCCACTAATGAGTGGGGAGTGACAACGAATTACAAATGCAACTAATACATTCTTGTCATACCATGTATGGGGGAGAGGGTAAGTGGTGGACTAGGGGGGACATAAAGGGGTTATGGTATAGGGGAAGGGATGAAGACCCCATTTATCTCCAAATTTCCTTTCAACAAATGATAGGATTTAAGGGCCATTAGATAAGCTTCAGTGTGAAGGTTTCAGAGGATATGCCAAGCTTGAAAGGTTTTAAAGGAGGAAAAGATGCTTTGAGCATGAAGAAGAGTTTTTCTTATATGATTATTGTGGGCAAGGGAGGAGTTTCTAAGGTGTCTAGTTATCATATAGGAGTCTCCCAACATTATGATGCTTGTTATTTCCTTCTTCATGGCCAGGAGGAGGCCCATATATAAGTTGTAAACTTCCACTTGATTTTTGGCCTTGATGCATAGACCCCATGCATACTTCTCCTAATTAATTCCACGAGGATTAAAGAGAATCCCTACCCCTCGTTCCACTCCTTATTCATTAACTATAATCAATATTTAATTAAATTATTAATTAATCATTTAATGATTGTAATTAATAACAATAATATTAATAATAATAATTGGTTAATATAATAATAATAATTTATTATTATTATTATATTGTAGTAATATCTTTTTGCAATATATTATTATATTATATTATAAATATTGCTAATTATTACTTAATTATTGTAAGAGAATTGATTAATTAATTAATTATTATTATTATTGAATAATTAATTATATATATACTTAATTTGAAAACTAAATAATAATTAATAACATTATATTAAATAATAATTATTTATAAATCAATAATTATTATAATTAATGATAATAATTAATATTTTTTATAATAATAATAATAATAATAATAATATTTTTTATTGTTTTCTATTGTTATATAATTTATCAATGGCAAATACAAATGAAACTTTTGGCTATATCAAACACATTACTTAATATAATTGTGCTAATCTTATTAAAACTTGTTTCCTCAAAAAAAACTTATAAATTCTATTCTCTCTAAATTTACAAATATTATTAATAAAAATCATCTTATTCCCAACCTACAACCTACATTTTTTCTCAATTCCCCACCTGTCTTTTACCTAAGTTTCTTCTGAAAACCATTTTGTTCACGTCTTTATTTATTAACATCATGATTAGTCTTCCTTTTGACGTTACCACTCTAGGTAGAATTGGCTTCCAATCCGCTTTATTAACCATTGAAAAGACATCCCAAAGGAATCTCATTTATGTTTTAAAATTGTAATAAACAAATTTTATCATTTATATCTTGTTCAACGAATCTTTGGCTTTCACCTCATCCGAAGGAAACACTTATTACTAGAGCCATGAACCATCATATTTCTTTTTTATAGGAACCAGTTGAAAGATAAACATTAGGATTAATGACTATAAACTTTAGTAAATGTAAGAAATTTTCCATAAAAAAAAATTCCTCTCACCCTCTCACATAAACATTAGTTTATGGTTTTTTCCTCTACATTAAATATGTCATCAATAAAATTACTAGAGTTATAAGGAACAATGACATTAAGATATTGTTTGTCCCCTAAAATAAGGTGGAAGGCCTCCTAAAATATACCGAAGGATACTATTAAATCTCTCCAAAACCAAAGCATTTTTGAGATTCCTTCATGTTGTGGATTGTTATGTATAATACAAACTTATTTTAATTTTCACCATTGTTAAAGAAGAAGATATAATAGATATATAAAATAATAGGTCCCATATATGAGTTTTAATTTGGTATTTAATGAATTATAATATATAATTATATAATTATATTTATATTATATATATATAATTAATTTAGTATTTTAGGAGCAAGTGAAACTCAAAATGTTTGGTATTTAGAACGGAATGTAAAGTATAAAATGCATAGGTAAGTCATTTTCTTTGTGTAAAGATATTCACATCATCCACTGAGAATTATAGTTATAGCATGGTAAAAGTCCTCCTTCAAGGCATCAATCAAAGCCACCTAAATGGTTTTTGTCCTAAAATATTTAGATTCTTCTTTAGGATGTCAGATATAGTAAGTGCCCCATCAATATTTGACATGGAGAAGTGAGTTAAGGACCATAAACGTGACTTCTCACTGTTGGAGACATTCACCTTCGATAGAATCAACCATTTCTCCAAAGCATCTTGGTTATATTTCCTTAGAACAATGAAACATCAAAGCTAACTTGTTCTTGAAGTTTTTCATACCTCCAAAATGACTACTCTTTCAAGGTGCGTCCATTGCCATTAGGATTGGTTAAAGGATTCTAGTGAATTTATCCATCATTCTATTTCTTTATGACTCAAGCAACATATTATTATGATGAACTAATCTATTGCCTTTATTTCCATCTACCATGGGGGGCTATTTGTGTTAACAAGGGAAGTCTTCACCATTTTGGTTAATTCTAGGTCCAACTCCTTATGCCTTACTCTTATTAGTGACACACATGGAGAAATGACAAAGAATTGATTGCTTTCATACCACAAGTCCAAATTATTTTGAGAAGAAAATGAATATAGTAAGATCGTGTAAAATTACATAAATATATTGCGAAGAGAACAGAATTACAACTAATCCATACTTTATTAATGAATGTAATAGTCAAAAGTTGCAATATGAAAAGCTATGTAAATTAACTAGAATGTTGGTGACTTATTGGAGATTCTAGCCACACTCAGTCCAAATTTTTTGATCACAAGAGGGTAGAAGTACCTTTTGATACAAATTCTAAAACTCTAAGAAGTAAAATGGCAAAGAGGTAAAATACCTAAGATCCAAAACAATGGGTCTAGGAAATGAGAATCAAAAGGAATGTGGGATTTGAGGAACCTATTTGATACATAACTTCTGAAGGCCACAAATTTCACATACAAAAATTATTTGGAATATTTATCGGATCATTACAAATTTTATTTTTGAGAATTAAGCATTTGACTCGCCTAAAACTAAACGATCTCTAAGTTAAATATGTTGTTAAAAATGCATTTGATGTTTAATACCTACAAAATTATTGTAAAAATAGTAAGGTCTAAAATTGTTTGTAACTTCTTGGTAGATTTGGGTTCCATTTTCCACATGCATCAACAATTGCTTATAGTTCTCTCTATCATAATATAAGTTCTAGACAACTATACAATTTAAGTAGACTAGTTATCAACATGAATTTCAATTGGTATTGAAGCATGTAGAAGAAATAATTACTGCATTAGTTGATTATCTTAGCTGACTTGTAGTCATTTTACTTCTTATAGGGTGAGTGTGCATCTTTATGAAACCATTACTTATTTAAGGTAGATGTGTAGGTGTAATGTAAGTATCTAAACAATTTTAAATGTTGAATCAATGAAAGAATAATTAAAAGTTAAAAGTGATATGTGGATGATTGTAAACATTTAAATGTTGGCTAGATTAATAAAAAGCTAAATGTAATAAATAAAAGGTTAAAAGTAATAAATAAAAAGTTAAAAATAATATAAACCCTATTATGGGGCTAGGTCTAAAAATCTAAATGTTGGCTCAATTAATAATAAAAATTTCAAGTAATAAAAATAATAAAATCAATTTGTTATATTTTTATTTTCTTATTAACTCGTGAATAGGCTTTGTTACAATAGCATGGGATGATACCATGACTTATTAATACCACATGTAAAAAAAGAACTTATTTCACAATAAACGATATTTATAACAGTATGACATGAAATTTACCCTAGTTTGTTATTAATATTATGAACTTGTAAATAGGATTTGTTACAATACCATGGACAAATACCATGGCTTATCAATACCACATTCCAAAAAATCATAACTTATTTCAAAATTAAAATATTTTATAACAATATGACAAGATTCTTTACCATAGATATTCACCCACTTTACCATGGATATTCTTAACTTGTGAATAGGATTTGTTACAATACCATGGACCAATACCATAGCTTATCCATACCACATGCCCAAAAATCATAACTTATTTCAGAATACAAAAAATTTATAAATATTTTATTTTAATTTAATTTTATAACATTTTTTAACTAAATCTAAAAGAGAAAAAAATATAAATTACTTTTGAGATATATCTAAACCATCTATCATTGGACTACTAAAAAATATTCTCATAGACAATTAAATCAAGGTTTCAATAAAATTTAAAATGAGAATACTTTTATATATAGAGATGCGAAATTTATTCCCATTGAAATTAAATCAAGGTTTCAATAAAATTTAAAATGAGAATACTTTTATGTATAAAGATGTGAAATTTATATAATATAAATAATATTATTAAGAACCAACATAGATACATATTAACTAAGGATCCAAACAATTAGAGCAAGCAAAGTGACTAACAATAATAGAGGAAAACTAATGCAAGATTATTTTAGGTTTTTCATTATTGTATTTTCTTTGACATGATTCATCCAAATTATAGGTTCAATATTTTACAACCAATTGAGTTTTTTTTATTTAGATAATTTCTTGAACACAATACAATGCGACCAAATTTAAAAGAGCGAGAGAGGGAGATGGAGAGAGGGAGGTGAGAGAGAGACCAGAGGAGAGAGAGAAGGAGAGAGAGATATGGAGTTAGAGGGAGAGAGAGTGGGAGGAAAGAGAAAAGACAGAGAGATAGAGGTGGAGAGATTGAGGAAGTGTGAAGGGTGAGATGGAAAAAGAGTGAGGGAGAGAGGAGAGGAGGGAAGTGAGAGAAGAGGAGAGGAGAGAGATGGGGAGAGAAGTGGAAGAGAAAGCGAGCGACACACATAGATGGAGGGGAGAGAGAGAATGAGAGAGGGTGGTAGTGACAAATTTGGAGGGAAGAGAGAGGCAAAAGGTTATAGTGGAAAAGGAAAAGAGAGGTGGGAGAGAGTGGGAGAGAGAGGGAGAGAGATAGGACTCAAGGGGGGGGTGGGGAGAGAGAGAGGGAGTTGGAAGGGGAGAGAAATTGAGAAAAGAAGAAAGACATAGATAGAGAAAGGTGGAGCGAGAGAGGGAATGACAAGGGAGAGATGGAGAGAGAGTGAGGAAGAGAGTAGAGTGGGAGGGAAAAGGGACAGGGGAAAGAGAGGGAGAGAGAAGGGGAAGGAGAGAGAGAGAGGGAGAGGAAGAGGGAGGGATATATATATATATATACATATGGAGAGAGAGAATGTGTATGTTTACGGTGTGAGATACAGAAAGGGAATAAGAATAGACATATATATATATATATATATATATATATATATATATATATATATATATATATATTATAAAACTAGCCTAGATCCATCTTAACCTCAGATCTATCAAGCACTGAGAAGGATCAAATATCTCTAGGTGCAAGCTTTTCCTCTTGTTTTACACTCAAAAAAGCGGATTGCATGCACCTCGAGAGATTGGATCCCACTCTTTTGATAGATCTAAGGTTAAGATAGATCTAGGTTGTTTAATATATCATATACTCTATGTAGGTTAGTTGACTGATGTCAACTACCACTAAAATGTTAGTTTTATTTGTAAGCTTCAATAAATTTGTGTACTTGAAAATAAAAATAGATATAAGTTTATTTGGGATGAACACTACAACAAAACATCATGTAACTTTGAGTAACTAAAATGTTATAATCTTGTAAAATTATTTTGATTTCCCTTCCCTCAAAGTGATATATTGATAAGCACATCAAACCATGCACATTCTCTGTCATCTCCAAAGCACTAATCATTTAATAGGGTTTGTGCACACTGTTACCATTCTATATTAATCATTAAAATGTATCCCATGGGCCTCAAAGTGATATATTGATAAGCACATCAAACCATGGACATTCTCTGCCATCTCCAAAGCACTAACCATTTAATAGGGTTTGTACACATTGTTACCATTTTATATTAATCATTAAAATCTATCCCATGGGTTATTGAGCAAAATATCACGTCATCAAGAATTGTCGTGATATAATTCTAATAATAGTTCAAGGAATCTAAAAATGGCTATCTTCATAGCTTACCATAAGGGTGCATTTACAATTGCCACTAACTATTACTTTAAATTGTTAGCATCATTAGTAATTTAATACAGATCAATCCATACGTATTACAAGCTATCTTTATATAAAGGCACAAATGGTGTTGTGAATCACATAGAATTTCATATTTAAATTAATAAATTATGTGTCTTACATATAAACAAAATATTCAATATTTTTTTTATATAAATAATTTTTAAATAATTTTCATAATTAAAAATAATTTTATTTTAAATTAAATTTTTTCAACAAAATTTTAATATTTAATTATAATTATAAATAAATATTTTATTATAAATAAATTTATTTAATAACATATGATACGCAATAATACACCATATTTTTTTTAATAGGTAAACAAAGCAGTAGTCTATAATGCGACTTTTTGAAAGCCTTTCCGGCGGATTTTTCCGGTCAAAATCTGGCAGCAATTCATTGGAATCCCAAGTTTGATAGCTAGTTTCTGCATAATCAATGGCTCCCAGGGGTTTTCCAGGGCGTTGAATCCAAATATGCAGTTAAAAAACCATTTTAACTGGTAAAAATCAAGATTTAACCTCATTTCTTCCGCCGGATTCCGTCACCGGAATCTCCAAAAAGTCGCATTATAGACAACTCCGGTAAACAAATTCAATTGGTTATCTACTTTACGATGCCATTCAACCACTCAGTTCACTCCTCTCTATGTTTAACCGACATTTAACTCCATCCCATACCATTTCGTAACTTATTTCATCGAATGCATCTTGGCTTTACTCGCACTGTAAAATGTACAAAAATGTGGAGTATATGCCCATCCATTTCTCCGTGTTCGCACTCATCAGCAGTTGTTTATGGATGATTTACTTCCTTCCAGATTCACTTCTTCCTCTGACGCATCACTTCTTCCTCTGTCACTTTTGACCCATCACTTCTTCCTGTGTCAGGTTGTCCAACTTACAAGCTGGTTGATTATCGTAAGCTGGCCCCACCTCATTTGCCATTGTTTGGCATGATGGGTACTATATAAATTAGTGTTTCTAAAATTGGTTTCAGTTTTACACCACCTATCATTTCTCTGTAAAACCGTTCAAAGGAATGATACTTTTTCTAATTTCAACCTTGCCCTCACTCATTTGCCAACTTTATTGACTTAGAACTTGGATAGAATTGAAATGTTTGAATACTATATAAATTAATATTGAAACATGCTAATTATATAAAAGTTACGAAATAGTTACGATTTTGGTATAAATTGAAAATGAATGGAATTTTTAGATATTTTTATCATGATGAAAGTTGTAAGTCAAATAATGATACAAGTGCATAAGAAAATGATGTAGGAATGCTCATTAAAATCATTCGGTTTTTCATCATTATATTATTTTAATAATTATATATTAAATTTTAAAAATAATTTTGTTAAATCAAATTAGATTAAATAATTTAATTTAACTATATAAATATTGTATTTTATATAATAACAAAAACCATAATAATTTATTTAATGATATTATTTTAAATAATATGAAGAGTAAGTTAGAATTTTTAAGGAGTTTTTTTCCCAATACAATTAAATATAATAAATATGAATATGAATATTAATTTATTATATTTTTGTATAATAAAGATAATTTGGAGGAAGTGTTTTCATACAAATATTTTGGAATCAATATTCATTACAAGTTCAAGTAAAATCATAGTATTGAAAAAATGATAGCTAGTGGATGAAAAGTTTATTATACTGTTTGAGAATATTTGCAAATTGCTACTACTATTATTTTATATGGATAAAGCATATCCAAAATTATTTTATGGCTTATAATCTCAAAATTAACAGAAATTTCCTTTATCTTATCCTCACAAAAGCAAGTCTTTACCCCATTGAGAGCACAATCATGAACAAATTAAAAAAACATGGAATACAAGATTTTTATTCAAATCTCCTCAAACTCCATCCAAAACTACCTTCAATTTAACCAGGGTTGGCATAAGGATATCAAATCTTAATTAAATTATGAAGAAATAAAGAAAAACATAAATCATTCTATGAAATAAGGTTAATATTAAAAAAAATCTATATTACATTTTAATGAGAAAATGCGGATGTTAACCATTATGATTATCATCATCAGTAGAAGTCTCTAAGTTCCACCATCGAAAGTTTTGAAGGAAAATTCTAATTCATAAAACTAAAGAAAATCATTTGATTCCCGTGAAGAACATGAATATTTACCTTAAAAAGCTTTATGAATCCATAATGCCATGGACAACATTTTTCAATACCGCTATAGAAGATGATATGTTTTAGTTGAAGGCATTGAGTTTGGGGTTAAGAAGCTCACCAATGGGAAATTTAAGGAATGAAGGCTACCAAGATGAAAATTTTAAAATGAGAGAATTTGTGAAGCAAGGCTTCATTAAGTCTTGGACACAAACTCTAATTGTGTCTATATTTAAGAGTGGAGATAAAAACATTCCATGTTATTATAGAACCATTATGATTAGCCACATTTTAGACAAGTTCGACAAGCTTATTTTGAGAAAGAAGCTTAACATTTGGCTTAAAAGACATCGTAAAGAACTAAAGGCAAAGTTGCGTTTAGATGATATCATTTAGCTGTAGACCATCTTGTTATCTTATGATAATTGTATAAGAATGCAACAATAATAAAATTAATCTCTTATATTGTTTTGTTGACTTTAGAATAACTTTTGACACCGATTCTGGAATAAAGCTATGGAAGATGCTAGAAGACATAATGGTTTCTCTCGAGTTGAGGATGGTTATGTCAAGGTTGCATGATAATGTTATTTCTAAGCTTAGAACTATTGAGTGTTGATAAGAAGAAATTAAATGTAATAGTGGAGTCAAGCAAGGGTGTCACTTATCCCCTACGCATTTTGGCATACACATTGATAAGATACAAGAGTGTTTGGGAGATGAAGTATGTGTTGTATCCACACTCACTGGCATCGTCACAACACTTCTCATTTATGCTAAAGGTATTGTCCTTCTGGAAAGGAACCATTATGGTTTTAGGAAGCAACTCAAAATCATCTATGTTTTATCCTCCAATGAGGGTATGATTTTTAATACCGACAAAACTAAAGTCATGATTTTTAATACCCACAAAACTAAAGTCATGACAGTTAATTCCAAAATAATACTCTATGATACCTTCTTTGATGACAAATCCTCCTTGGAGGAAGTTTCTTCGTTCAAATATTTAGGAATTAACATCCATTAGCTCACTTGGAATTATAGTACTATGAAAATGATAACTAAAGGTTGAAAATATTACTATGGGCTTGAAAACAATTGTAAGTAAGAAAATAGTTGGCTATGAGATAAAAAAAAAAAAAAAAAAAAAAAAAATTACTCCTCTTTGAGAATTTCTTCCCTCATTTTATTTTATATTGATGTGAGATTTGATATTATAGTATATCTAGATATTTTTGGAGGAAGATTGAACAAATCCAAAAATAATTTATATCCTCCAACTTTTAGGTTCAGTAAATACTCCCTACCCTATCCTTTTGATTGAACCAAGCCTTCCCACCATTAAAATCATGACTATGACTAGGTACCTTATGTAGAAGAAGTTATGCAACATGGATGCGAAGAGGTTTCCTACAATTGCTTCTGATCTAACGAAAACACCCCACCTTTGACTCAAGTGAGGGTGGCATAAGGATGCCTAGTGATGGTCGAACCATTGGGGAATAAAGGAGGATATCATCTTGCAGAATCTGGACAATATTAAAATTATTATTACTTCAAAATTTGAGGAAAATTTGTGGGGCAGTAAAGAGTTAGAGGGAGAAAATAAATTGCAGTAATATAATGAAATGACTAACACTAATCTCGAAAACCAATATTTTCTTTCTATCTTGACTAGCATCAAAAATAAAGTGAACATCGCTAAGATAAGAACTAATTCTCATGAGCTTCATAGTGGAAGTGGACATTGGGCAGTTCCCAAAATGCCATGTGATGAAAGAGTTTGCGACCCATGCGATCCTAGGAGTGTTGAAGTTGGAAAACACTTTCTCTTAGATTGTGCATCATGAACTCACATTCAATCTAATTTTCAAAATATTTGTCACACTAACAAAATTTTGATCTTTTAAGTTAGAAAACTATGGTAATTTTGGAATGCTTCTCTTAATTCCTTTTTATGATATAAATAAAATTTCATTTTTTCTGTTAATATCTTGCATTCTTGAAGTTGTAGATCACATATGTCCTAGTGAACATTTTTATTTGTTTAGAGGAATCAACAACTAAGTTAGACTCGTGCTCGGATTACAAGGGACTGATTCTGACCATTAACATTATAACTTCTAAGTGAACCCATGTATGCCCCTACCCCCGATCTCAATGATACAATAAGGGGAAATTGAACCTCAATGCGCAAAATGTACAAAGACTTCATACCATGAAGATCAGTAATTGAATTACCCCCTAAAAAAAATAGACATCAATAATCATCATGATATACTTACATTAAAATAAATATATAAATAAAATTAACGTATGAGAAAGATATTATATTAATTAATTACTTAAAATACTTATAAACAAAAAATATAATAGTTAACATTTATTATAAAAAGAAGCCACAAGAGTTAGCTCAATCGGGGCCTCGTTGTTTGGGAGGTCAAACTGTCAATTCCCGAAAACTCTTGGGGTTAGGTCTTGTTATAGGTTGAGGGGCGTCAGCCCTAGATTTTTCCCGTGGACGTAATGTAACGCCACCCTTTCTAAATGCCAACAACTAATGAAAGTTATGTAACGCCACCCTTTCTAAGATGCCAACAACTAATGAAAGTTTCTAAGAACCAACGAAGGTTTCTAAAAACCACGCCAAAAAAAAACAAAATATAAATCATTTAATATAAAAAAACAAAATAATTTACTACACATTTATTATAAAAAAGCTTACCAAAGTAGTTTAGTTGTGATGGTTCTCATAATAAAATTCTATGTTCCTTAAAATTTTAGGTTCTAACTTTGTCCTCAACCAACAAGAAAAACATATTCAATTAAAAAAATTAAAATAAATAAACAAAAAAATTAAAATATAAAAGGAAGATTATATTTAATATTTAATATTTCAAATTTTGTACTTATACTTTAAGTTTATAAATATTTATTTTTTAAATTAAGCCCATGATTTAAAAAAAGCTTTGATATTTTGTGAGCACAAAGTAAATTGCTATTTTATAATTATAAGACACGAATTTGTAAGAAATTTTCCCTAAAATAACTTTGTTTGTTAAATAATAAGGTATTTTTTTATTTTTAATATTAATTTTTTTGGGACACTTTTAATATTATTTATTTATATATTTATAAAAGAATTTAAATATAAAATTTTTAAAAAATAAATTCTTCAAATAATATTAAATAATATTTAAAAATTAAAAATAAAATACATTAATAATAAAAAATAAGAAAATAATTTATTTTGATTTCAATTTAATATAAATATTAATAAATAAAATTTAAATCATAAGAGTGAGGACTATTATGTACTATGTAATAATTCAAAATATATATAATAATTAGTACATAATATTAAAAATATAATCAATCAATAATTAATTATATTTATATTTATATTTGGGAGAATATTATTTTAAAATGTTAAAATAAATAGTTTTTTGATAATTTTAAAAATGGAAATTTAAAATTTATGTATGTATATATATACTCTGATTTTTTTTTATTAAACATGTTTAAAAATAGAAGAATTTGTCTAAATTAAAACTAGAATAGCTATTTGCTCAAGATTGAGAACCTAGATGACCCTCTTCAAAGTCTGGTAGCAAAACCTGAGAAAACTAAGGAAATATTTCTTGGTTCTTGAGGACGCTCATGTACATGCTGGATGTTGGTCGAAGGGGTTCTCCTAGCCTTTCTGTAACCATGTTAGTCTTTCCCATTCAACTTTTGTTCCTCCAAGGCAAGTGGTTGCAACCACTTGCAGTGTGTCTTCCCTTGACATGTCCACAACTATTGCCTTACTGTAACATGTATGCTATCGAATTTTTGCCGAATCGTATTCGAATCGGGTAACTATGTTCAAAACTATATTAAAATTCGATAGGAGAAATATTTGTCCTACGAAATCACGCCTCTCCAAGTAGATTGATTTGCCCAAACTTTCATAAGGTTCTCTCTAAGTAGATTGATTTGCACAAACTTCCATAAACTTTCCGTTGTCCATGAATGTCAATAAATACAACGATATGTGAGTTAGAACAAACCAGTGGACAAAGAGACCAAACCGGTGGACAAAGAGACCAGAGTTTATGAATTAGGTTTGCCCAGTCAACTTTGTATATAGACTAATGGTCTCACAGCTGCTCAATAGTTTACGTTTATCTCAACAGTTTCTCTACCTGCTATTCAGGATATCACAAGCAGATTAAAAAGCTCGTCTAGATCATGGAGGACGATCATCCGCCGTGTTTTTCTCCCTTCAATTACTCTAACAATACGATTTCATGACGTCTTTGTTGGTGGAATTTGTAAGGTGTTATTTTGATATTTGCGTCAAATACCGACTGCTTCACTGAGATTCCATTTGCCTAGTGTATGAAGCGATTGTTGATACGCTTTGTGGGGTTCATGTTTATCCATTCCTTCCTGTTCACACTGGTGAAATATTTTCTTGTGGGGAAGGACCTCATCTTAGCTGTGACATCACTCCACGCATATCCAAAAATCTCAACAAAATTCACGCGCAGAAGCTGAGTTTTATAATGTGTTATGTAAACATCACGGCCAAAATATTCTCTATATTTGTGGCATAATATAGAAATAAATGCTATAATACAGAAACCAAAGCGCCTCGAATGGAACAAATAACAATTCTTATTGAAGCCAGTCATCATTTCAAGTTTTTTCATCTGTAAGCTCCAAAGGAATGTCTGGAAAACAAAATAGATCCCATTATACATCTTTATCAATTAAGAAAATAAACCCACATGAAATGACACATAAAAAGCACATGGAAATGGATAAAACTTGGAAATAGATAAAACTCTTCCTAGATGGAAAAAAACCAATGCTCAGTTGCTTGACACTAAAAGCAATGTGAAGAAAAATGTTTGAAGCAAGCTTGCAACCTTTAGAGTGTTATTTATTATTAGAAATCAAGACAAATTATAGTTATTAGGACAAATCATATCACAAGGTTTATGAGAAGTCATTATTTCACACTAAAAGAAATATGATTTTGGATGAATTTCTCTATTGGGAGGGAGATATAAATATGATTTTGGATGAATTTCTTTATTCTATATTATATTATTATTAGTTGTTTGTTGTAGTGTGTTAAAATTATGTTGTTTTATTTGGGATTTAAATCTTATTTCTTAGGGAGTTGTTCAAACCTTCCAACTAATCTGTATTGTTATATATGGAGGTATGTTTGGTTGAATGGAATAGAGTGTGTTGTGAGCTATGATAGTGTCCAAGTGGAACAAGTCTCACTTCAAAGCCACTCATTTTTCTTCTTATACTTTGTTTGTCTCAATTTTAATTATTACAATATGTGGAATATGATAATATATGGCAAATTGTCTCAATGGATAAGTTGTGAAAATACAAATTTATAATAGAATTATATGCATGTCACGGAATCAATATAAATCTATAAGAGCTTTATATTTATGTTATGGAATTTACTAGTTTGGACTTAATGTTGCAACCTTTATTTATTTTTCTTTATATATTAATATGAAGGTTTACTTTCATTTATTATTATGTTTTATGAAATAATTCATGAGGTCATTATGATTGTAAGTTTTTGCTAGCGTTTCCATGATTTAGCTTCGAATTAGCTTATTAATTATAACATTGTAACATGCAGCGAATGAAGTTTTCCTTGGTACAAGTTGAGAAAATAAAGAATTAAGAATAAAGTTATTGATATAGTTTTATATATATCCAGATTATATAAACTGAAAGTAAGTTTTAGAAAAGGGAATTGGGAGTCATATAATCTACATTTTTAGCAATACTACAAGTTGAAATTATATTTTTAGACATGGAACAAGTTGAGAAGAATAAGCGTTGAGAGTAGCATATCTAGCATTTTTAATAATGATAATAAGTTGAAAATAATTAGGGATGGGCATTGATATGATCAAGAAATAAGATATATATGGTTGACAGTTTCAATAATATACACGAGAAAAGGATTAAGAATCGCTATTGATATAGTTGATATTTTTAATAGTAATATTAGTTGAAAATTATTAGAAATTGACATTAATATGGTTGAATTTTTAATTATAAATTGAAATAAATTAGGAATTCACTAGATTTTAGGAATTTACATTAATATGGTTAAATTTTTATTTATGATACAAATTAAAGAATAGAAAAAATAAAATGGATCTTAAGGAGAAAACATATTTTTTGTTTTTATTTATAAATATGATGTTTTGAATTTAATTAATTTATATTACTTATATTTTATATATTTAATGTGTAAAAATTATGTAAATAAGGGAAGTTATTAACTTTTTAATATTCATTTTCTTATATATTAGAATATTTTTAGTATTTTAGAGAAATTTTTGGTTTATGTCATACTTTTGTAGATGTCTTATTAGAAGTACATTGTTTTTTGGAAAATTGGACATCTATAAACTAATTGAGTATGAAATTCAATAGATAAAATGATGATGTTAAAGGAAGGGCTTTCACATGGTAATGGTTGCCCTAAAAGTGGCAATTGGGTGTCTTAATGAATGTGCATCCACAAAAACATGTGCACATTGCTAGGAACACACACATGTTCCTAGTTATTAAGGCTCAACAAACATTGTGATGCAAGAGCATCTAGACTTAGCTAGCAATGTGATTGTATGTTGACATGTTGTGGCTAACATGAAATGAATTTCATTGAGCTAAGTGGTCAATGAAATTTTTAGTAGAGAGGGCTCGATCTCTCGACTTTATTTTTACTTCAATTAGTGTAATAATTAAAACATCGTATTATTTTTAGAATAGGTGATAGGTTGTTAGGATAGGTGTGTATCGAAGATTGAGAATAGGGATTTAATTGCTGAACTGATAAAAATAGAGATTGAGTTGTCAATGCAGTTAGAATAGGATTTGATCCATTAAAGAGGAAAAAAATGTAATGATACAAAGGAGAGAGAGAGGTCTTCAGAGAAAAAAGAAACGAAGGTTAGACAAATTGATGTAATTGAGCTGAGAGGGCAAAGACTCTGTAATTCCTATGTACCTAAATAATTGATCTAAGTGTGGTGTGTACATACTATTCCTGGTGCATAAATTGCTTTGTAATCTGTGTATTCATGTTCTAGACCGTAACCAGGTATTACTCTTCCTTTTATGCTTGTTATTGGAAATATCAGTTAAATAGCATTAAGGGTTTTATTTCAAGTCCGTAGACTAAACACTAAACCATTTTTCATTATAAAAGTGTTTCCTTCAATGTTCCGTGAGGAACTATGGGCAGTATTCCAAAACAGTAAATGGTATATAATGGGGTATCAAAATGGTAAATGCTATTTTTCTAAAATGCGTGATTAACCTAAGGTGGCAACACATAGCGTGGAGAAACCACTTATCTCACGCTCTCTCGACCTGTTATCTATCGTGCTAGTTATCTCGCAACATCTATTGGATTTTGGTAAACGAGATCAATGGTGAAGATTGAAGCGCTCAGGGAGTAGAAAAGTAAATGGGATTAGCATGCGATTCATTAGTTTTACAGTAAAAAACTATTTTCAGTGTCATTTTTTTACATCATTTGGTATCAGAGCTCAAGGATTAAGTTCTGCTACAAAACAAATGCGACTTAGAAGAGAAGTTGGCATAGGTCAGGGAAGGCCTATAGCCAATGCAGTTTTTCTAGAAGAGATTTAAAACCTATGTACAAGGATGGAGGCAATGGAAACTGCTCAAAGGAGAGAATTTGATGAAGGAGATGTTAGTGCTGCAGAGGAATCTTCTTAGGAAGAAGAAGAGGATGAAAGTGAAGATGTCAAAGTTCTCAAAATGTTGGCCAAAGTAAGTGGAAGACCAAAGGTGGAAGTACCTTTGTATGATGGGAACCTCAATGTAGAAGATTTGATGGACTGGATCAGTTCATTAGAAAAGTATTTCGACTATGAGGAGGTTGATGATAAAAAGAAGGTGAAATTTGTAGTTACTAGATTGAAGGGCCATGACACTATTTGGTGGGATGAACTACAAGCATCCAGAGAGAGAAAGGGGAAGCCCAATATCAAGCAAAGGGATAAAATGGTGAGTAAATTAAAAGGTAAATTCATGCAAAAAGATTATCACCTAAATATTTTCAGATAGTTGCAAAATTTGAGGCAAAAAAGAATGACTATAAAAGAATACAAGGAAGAGTTTTATAAGCTGAGCATTAGAGCAGGAAAGGCAGAGGATGACGTAGAAAAGGTAGCCAGATACATCAATGGTTTGAGATATGACATAGGATGAAATTAGTTTGTTGAGTTTGAAGACAATTGAAGATGGTTATCAAGAAACTTTGAAGGCAGAGGAGAATATTTTGAGGAAGAAAAATCATAGGAATAGAGGAAAAAGTCCAGAAAGAGGTAGATGAACTACCAGATCAAGATTTCGACACTCTTAGGGTGAAGCAAGAGGTTTGAGTAGTAGACTGTCACAGACATGAGACTTTGGTAGAGGGATATCTGCACTCAGAGGAAGAGGTTGAGGAAGAGAAATTTGGTGCTATACATGTGAGAAATGGGGATATGGATCATGGGATTGTCCTCATAATAAAGCAACAAATCAATGGAATGTGAATGTGTTTGAGGAAAAGGAAGAAAATCCTCAAATTTTGAGTAAAGAAGAACCACCCGAAGTAGGAGAATCCTTGTTATTAAAAAGGGTATTGCTTATAGAGCAGAAAAAGAGACAGGAGAGCCAACTCACAGAAAGAATCTATTCAGAACTACATGCAAGTCCAAAATAAAATATTGTAAAGTGATAATTGATAGTGGAAGTATTGATAATGTTGTTTCTACAAAGATATTGGACAAGTTGGGATTAGCAAAAACATTACACCCTACTCCTTACAAAGTATCATGGCTACAAAAAGGACATTAGCTTATTGTGATAGAACAATGTAAGGTAGAGAACCAGATTGGTACATATAAGGATGTGATATTATGTGATGTAATGTCGATGGACGCATGTCGTATATTGCTAGGAAGACCATGGTAGTTTGATCGGAAAGATATGCATGACAGGAGAAGAAACACTTACACTCTAGAGAAGGATGGAAATAAACACACACTGTTCCCATTGAAGGATGAAGTAGGCAAAGAAGGACCTGCAAACAGTGTTATGTTAATAAGTGGGAAAGAACTGCTACAAGAAGTCAAGAAGGATGAAAAGATACATTTTGTTGTCATAGCAAGATCTAAGGTAATTTTGAATTCCACAAACTTAGATGATTTATCTAAAGAAATTAGAAATCTGTTGAATGATGTTGTTGACATTATTGTGGAGGAGTTACCAAATGCATTACCACCAATCAAGAGTATTAGTCATCACATTGGTGTAATACCTAGAGAAATTTTGCCAAATAAAGCAACATACAAGTTAACTCCTCAAGAAAATGCAGAAGTTGGGAGACAAATGCAGGAATTGATGGATAAGGGATTAATCAGAGAGAACCTTAGTCCATGTGCTTTACCAACAATTATCAATCCAAATAAAGGTGGTGAATAATGCATGTGTACTGATTCCAGTGCCATAAAGAAGATTACTATGAGGTATATATTTCCTTTACCACACATGGATGATTTGATGGATTCTTTAAGTGGGTCAAAGTATTTTACTAAAATAGCTCTAAAGAGTGGATACCATCAAATAAGGGTTAAAGAAGGAGATGAATGGAAGTTTGCATTTAAAACAAATATTGGGTTGTATGAGTGGTTAGTGATGCCTTTTGGACTACCTAATGCACCAAACACATTCATGAGATTGATGAATGCAGTCTTGAAGGAATATGCAAGAAAGTTTGTTATTGTTTACCTTGATGATATTCTAGTTTTCAGTGGAAGGAAAGAGGAACATTTGGAGCACCTTAAGTTGGTTCTGTGAACTTTGCAGAAAGAGAAACTGCTAATAAATCTGAAGAAATGCAGTTTTATGAAAGAAGAGTTAACCTATTTGGAGTTTGTAGTTTCTAAAGAATGTCTTAAAATGGATCTAGAGAAAGTCCAAATAATTAGGAATTACCCAACTCCAAGAAATATATTTGAGGTAACAAGATTTCATGGTCTTGCAAGTTTTTATAGAAACTTTTTCAGAATTTTTAGTCAGATTTGTGCACCAATTATTGAAACAATCAAAGAGACTAATCAACCATTCAAGTGGACAGAAACAGTAGACCAAAATCTTAAGTTGCTAAAGAAGAAAATGATAGAAAAGGTAGTTTTAGCATTACCTGATTTTGAAAAAGTTTTGCAAGTTGAAACTGATGCTAGTGGAGTTTCAATTGGAGCCATTTTGAGTCACTAATAGAGACCAGTAGCATATTTTAGTGAGGAAATAAATGAATCTAAGAATAAATATTGTTCTTATGATAAATAATTATATGCTATTGTGCAAGCTTTAAAAAAATGGGGACAATATTTTCTACCAAAGGAGTTTGTATTGCATTCTGACAATCATGCATTACAGTTCATAAACAACCAACCAAAATTGAGCTAGAAGCATGCCAAGTTGGTAGAGGTTTTGTAGAGTTTTACTTTTGTGATTCAACATACAAATGGTAAGTTGAAAAAAGTTGACGATGCTTTGAACATGGTAACTTTCATTGTGCAAGAATTCAAAGCTAGGGTTGTAGGATTTTAAGAAATGGTGGATATCTATAAAGATGATGTAGAATTCAATGATATTTATGCAGCTGTACAAAATCTAGTAGTTCATAATAGAAGCCAGTGGTTGGATTATCTTATTCAAGTAGTTTTACTATTTAAAAGTAACAAACTGTGTGTTCCCAAATGTTCTATGACGGAAAGCATAATTAAGGAGAAACACAATGGAGGGTTATCTGGATGCTTTGGACAAGACAAAACCATTTCTCAAGTAAATGATTTTTACTACTGGCCAAAGATGCAAACTAATGTTAAGAGATTTGTTGAGAAGTGCAAGATCTGCCAGCATGCTAAGGGGAGAAGCAAAAATACAGGACTATATAAACCATACCAATACCAGACCAACCATGAGATGCAACTAGTATGGATTTTGTTTTGGGACTACCTAAAACTGAAAGAGGAAATGATTCCATTTATGTTGTGGTAGATACATTTTCTAAAATGGCAAATCTCATTGCATGTAAAAATACTAGTGATGCAACACATATTGCTAATCTATTTTTTTCAAAAGATGGAAGGTTCCATGGATTCCCTATAAGTATTGTGTTTGATAGGGATACAAAGTTTGTTGGGCATTTTTGGAGAACTCTTTGGAAGAAACTAGGTGCCAACCTTAGTTTCATTTCAGCATATCAGCCTCAAACAGATGGGTAGACCGAAGTGGTAAACAAAATCCTGTGAAACATATTGAGGATTTTAGTGTATAAATATCCTAAGCAAATGGATTTAGCACTTGCTCAGATTGAGTTTGCTTATAATGATACTCCAAACCAGAGTACTGGGATGAGTCCATTCTTGACTATTTTTTGGATGAATCCAAGAGGTGTGTATGAACTTAGAAATTTGGGAAAATAGGAGACAAGAAGTGCAAAGGATGAAGAGTTTTCACAGCCGATGCAGAGGCTATAGGAAGATGTCAAAGATAGATTGCAGGAAAGCGATAGAAAATACAAATAGAGAGCTGATATGAAGAAGAGAGAAAAAGAATTCCAATTGGGTGATCTAGTGATGGTATACCTGAGGAAAGAAAGGTTTCTTATTGGGACTTACAACAAATTAAAGATAAAAAAGATAAGGCCATGCAAAATTGTGAGAATTTTTTCAACTAGTGCTTATGAAATTCAATTTCTAGAAGGAGTTGCAATATCAACTATATTCAATGTTGCAGATTTGTATCCATACAAAGAGGTAGGGTCAGAACTACAGGATGAACCTATAGAAGGTGAAGTTCAGACTTTAAGTTGGGAAGAAAAAATGCCAAAGGTAGTCAAGAAAGATGTGGCAGCTGTTCTGGGGGAACGAGTATCCCAAAGAACTAATGGACACCTTTATTTTGAATATCTAGTCAAATGGAAGGGACAAGCAATGGAGGATTCCAATTGGTTAACAACAACAAAATTATAGAAGTATGGAGTAAATCCTAAAAGTTTGATGAGTGATTCTTTTCTTCCTCGAGAGTCTGATGTAGGGGCATCCAGAATTAGCTAGCAATGTGATTATATGTTCACATGTTGTGGCTAACATGAAATGAATTTCATTAACCTAAGTGATCAAATTAATTTTTAGTAGAGAGGGTTGGATCTCTCTCATTTATTTTTTACTTCAATTATTGTAATAATTAGAACATTGTATTATTTTTAGAATAGGTAATAAGTTTTTAGGATAGGTGTGTTCAAAGCTTGAGAATAGGGATTTAATTGCTAAACTAATAAAAATAGAGATTGAGTTGTCAATGCAGTTAGAATAGGATTTGATCCATTAAAGAGGAAAAAAATGTAATGATGGAAATGGGAGAGAGAGAGAGAGGATTTGAGAGAAAAAAGAAACGAAGGTCAAACAAATTGATGTAATTGAGCCGAGAGGGCCAAGACTCTGTAATTCCTATTTACTTAAATAATTGATCTAAGTATGTTGTGTGTGTACTGTTCCTGGTGCAGAAATTCCTCTTTAATTTGTGTATCTGTGTTCTTGACCCTAACCGGGATTACTCTTCCATTTATGCGTGTTATTGAAAATATCTGTTAAATAGCATTAAGGGTTTTATTTCAAGTCTATAGACTAAGCACTAAACCATTTTTCACTATAAAAGTGTTTCCTTCAAAGTTCTATGAGGAACCGTGGGCAATATTCTAAAATAGTAAATGGAATATCGTGGGGTATTAAAATTGTAAATGGTATTTTTTTCTAAATCTCACGATTAACCTAAGGCGGTGACGCATAGCATGGAGAAACCACTTATCTCGCATGCTCTGAACCTTCCATCTATCATGCTAATTATCATCATCTTATATTGCGCGACATCTATTGGAGTTGGGTAAACGAGATCAATGGTGAAGATTGAAGCACTCAGGGAGTAGAAAAGTAAATGGGATGTTCATTACGAAATCCATGCATATAATGTGATTAACGTGTGGTTCATTAGTTTTACAGTCAAAAACCATTTTCGGTGTGGTTTCTTACGTCACAGTGGACCATCTGTAGGAATATACAGGGTAAGTTCCTCAAACAGAACACCAGAAGGACACCGCTCACAAACAGATCACAGATCAATACACCATCATTTTGACGTGGTTAAAACCCTCAAAGAGGGAAACAGTCCACGGCCTGCGCCAACGTGGCTACTACAGGCAATTTATTAAT